>SNVD02012615.1:0-68969 GCA_013180625.2 Boswellia sacra | reverse complement strand
CACATGCCAGGTATGGGAAAAAGCTCTTACGCCAAAAAGTGAAGAGCGAAAAGGTTACAAGTTTGTCTCAAATGTGCAAGATGGACTTGTAACCAGCGTTGCCACTCCTTGGGGTATTTGTCTAATAATCGAGAGGATAAACTACAGTTCATCAAGAATGGACTGAGTAGGGAGTCTTTGGATGATATCCGAGTGACTCTTGAGACGCGTTCTTGTGGACTTGTGCAGTGTGAAATTTTTAATTTGTGGACACAATTCCGAGATGAGCAAGAACGCTATAGTCTTGGGAATCTGACTCAAAACGACCCTATTAGCCAGTTTATAAGAAAACTGGATGGGAAGCATATCCCCAACTCATAGAAGGTGTTTAAGCCGTTTCTGGACGTAAAACCAGAGGAAGATGTGAGCCACAGTCAAAACTACCTGTACATATGCATGCGTGCCATCATTTTTGAATTTTAATGCCTCATAGCTGTCATTTTTGAATTTGTATCTTTTGTTTGACTTATGGTGTCTTATTTCATCATCTTTTTTGAATTTCTATGCATAATTGTTGCATTTTTCAACAAACAGCCGAGCTACCTATTTGGATGTCATCATTAGCATACCTTTTTACACTCCATAAATAGCACATCTCTTGTTCTCTTCTTCACACATAGTTAGAGAGTTGCATAAACATGAAGGGAACTTCAAAATGTCGAATCCAAAAGATATTGTATTCTGTGGATCTCGACTGGGTAAAAGTGAAGAGTTTATCGAGGCAGCAAATTATCTTGGTAGACTACTGGCTGAAAGAAAGATTCATGTGGTTTATGGGGGAGGTAGCCTCGGGTTGATGGGTTGTGTGTCAAGAGCTGCACGTGTAGGAGGTAGTCAAGTTTTAGGAGCTATTCCGAAAGCTTTGGCTATAGAAAGCATTGTTGGAAAAAACGGTTGGGCATGAGTTACAAGTCTCTTCTATGCATGAACGCATGGCACATATGCTCATCAATTCAGATGCCTTTATTGCTTTACCAGGTGGCTTTGGTACTTTTGAAGAAATTTTTCAAATTGCCTCTTGGGCCCAACTGAACCTCCATCAAAAACCCATAGGTTTGTTGAATGTTAACAATTTCTTTGATCCTTTAATAAGTTTTGTTGATGCAGCTGTAGAACAAAATTTTATCCCTCATTGGGCGAGACAGATCCTTGTTTCTGCCACTTCTGCTGGTGAGTTACTTGACAAATTACAAGCAGTTGAGTATGAACCTGACCCAGCTAGTACTCAAATTAATTGGTCAGGAGGGCAAAACAAAAAGTGCAAATTGGATCTGAATCTCCGTTTGTAATTTTTTCTTTTGCTTGTATTTTATTTTTAGCATTTTATAAGTCTTTCAGGTCATCTCTCTTGAATAACAGAAGCTTCAGGTAATGTCTCCTATTCTTTATCTCTCTACATTTAAACATTGAGGACAATGTTTCATTTGGATGCCTTTATTGCTTTACCAGGTGGCTTTGGTACTTTTGAAGAAATTTTTCAAATTGCCTCTTGGGCCCAACTGAACCTCCATAAAAAACCCATAGGTTTGTTGAATGTTAACAATTTCTTTGCCTTTAATAAGTTTTGTTGATGCCGCTGTAGAACAAAATTTTTATCCCACACTGGCGAGACAGATCCTTGTTTTCTGCACTTCTGCTGGTGAGTTACTTGACAAATTACAAGAAGTTGAGTATGAACCTGACCCAGCTAGTACTCAAATTAATTGGGCAGGAGGCAAAATAAAAAGTGCAAATTGGATCTGAATCTCCGTTTGTAATGTTTTCTTGTGCTTTATTTTATTTTATTTTATAAGTCTTTCATGTCATCTCTCTTGAATAATAGAAGCTTCAGGTAATGTCTCCTATACTTTATCTCTCTACATTTAAACATTGAGGACAATGTTTCATTTGGTTAGGGTGGAAGGATAGTAGACATAAGTATGTTTTGAATTTTATTTTTCTTGAAAAAAAAAGCGAGTTAGTAATTAGATTCAGAGTGCGGCGTAAGGAGTTCAAATCCTCTTAAGACGCATTCTGGGTCAGGAATGGCAGAGTAAGGAGGACCAGTTTGAACTCTTGAAACCCATTCTAACCAATTTGTCATTTTATTTTGATCTTATGAGCTCATTTTAGCTAACTTGATATTATTTAGACTTGATTTTTGAATTTTATACAAGGAGGTCTTATTCATTTCACTTTGAATTATTCAAATCTATGAACTCTCACAACCTTATCATTTTTAAAAAAAAAATTGTGTGCTTATGTACTCATTAAGCAAGTATTCATGAACCTTTCTTCACACACACACACATACCTTGATGCATTATTGTGGTTGGCAAAATGAAATGTTGTAATATTTGAGTTATTTTGTTTTGTTTAGGATAACAACACAAAGGAAGGGCAAAGTTGAAAAAAGAAAGAAAGAAAGAAAGAAAGAAAGAAAGAAAAAAGCAAAAAAAAGTGAAAAAAAGAGGAAAAAAAAAAGAGAAAGCAATTGTGGATAAGTTTGGTCTCGTAGCCTCCTTAATTCGAGCAATTAAGCCCGAGGGATGCCTCAACACCTAATACCCTAAGACCAACTAGTTTGGGAGCTATTGGCCCAAAGCTCGCTACATGGATTAAGGAGAAAGCTTGATGGGATTGAACATTGCACTATCCACAAGTGTCTAAGCAAAAATAAAGCATCGGCAACCCGAGTCGTTAAGCTCGTAGGGGTGTCTTAACACCTAATGCCCTAAGGCCAACTGGTCTGGGAGCCATTAGCCTAAGGCTCGCTACATGGGTTAAAGATGCATTCTTTCAAAAAAAAAACAACACATATATATATAAAATAAATGAATGTCCCCTATCTAAAGTTGTTAGCCTTAACAAATATTAGAACCGATATGGCTTCTTTCTAATAAGCCCCATAGTCATGTGTTGACTGAGCACAAAAATAAGGTTTATTGATATCTTGACTGAATGGTACATGAGTCATAAAAAAAAAAAACGGTTGAGAGTTTGTTTATTTGGATAAAATCAATGAGAGTGCAATAATGACCACCTTCGATGTAAAATTCTATAAATCACTTCTAAATAATAACGCTTTAATTGCTAGGGACTAGCACTAAGCTGGTTGGGGGGTGTGATGACCACTTAAATATGTATGCTTAATAAGAGTTTAATTCATCATATTGCATCAATAGTGTCATTAAATTCCTCAACTTAAGCATATTTGTAGTCTTTGCATCTTCGGAATTAACTTCCTCTTAATTTTGGTTTTGTTACAGGTTCGGTAAAAATGGCATAACTCTCTATTTATAGATCCGAATGGTGCAAATCTTAATGTTTTGGAAAGCTGATTAAATTATCTACAAGATTATATTTCACAAGCTTCATCAAATTCGGGATCTTATTGGACAAAAAATGGGCTTGAAGTGAATCCATCTGCAGTTTCAGTCCAGCCTGACCATGCCTCAGTATATTGACCATATCTCTCAGAATACGTATCCCAATCATATGAATCAAGATGTTTTAGAAAGCTGAGAGAAATATCTATGACTTTCATGAAGACATGTGATTACAATTCACAATAATTCGAGGTCAAAATCGGTGGTCAAAGTCGGTTCATATAATTATCCCAATTGTCAAAGTTGATGCATCTAATATTTGACAATTATTCCTTTGTAATTTGACAAGTTTTCCCTTGAATGTATGTATAAATAGAGGTGTCTTGTGACCCATTAAGGCATCTTGGCCTTGCCTGGAATATCTTGGTCTTGGCTGGGAGTTTGTATTGTTTTTCTCTCTTGTGTTAATGTTATTAATGAATTTTCTTTTTCTTGCAATTTGTGTTCTTTCTCTTATAATGTCTTGCTAATTTCTCTCTTGCTAAGGTGAAAGGGTGAAACCCTTGATATGAGAGTAAGGATTCTCTAAACCTTTAATATGTGTTTAATTATCATAATCTTATGTTGTTTATTTTATATGATTTATATTTACTTTCTTAATCAATCTTGACACCACTCGTAAAGTGGAGGTCTTGATCCATCGTAGACAATCCTTGGCACATCAAATACTTGGATCCTTTCTAGATGTCGTATTGTTTTTCCTTACCGACACGAATCTAGTTAGGAACCTTGATTTGTTGTCGACATATAAAGATTGGCACATTGGATGCTTGAACCCATTTACAAGTAGTGGTATAAATATTGGTAACGAAACAAATATAATTCATATAACTAAAATGGGTTGTTTATCCTTATTCGAATTATCAAGGGCGGATCCCCTAACCTTAGCTCTCATTATTATTGTGTTAATTCCTTTTACTTGCACATTTTAATTATTCCCATCTATTGTTGATATCATCTTGTCATATCTTTGAATCATTCATATCATATTTGCTTGGCTTATAATTTGTAGCGCTAAAATCTCCTTCCTCGTGGATCGACCCCGGTCTCACTGGGTTTATTACTTTGACACTTCTATACTTGGGAGACAATCCTTTTTTGGATGTGTCACCCTAACCCATAGAAGGTGTTTCAGCTATTATTGGATGTAAAACCAGAGGAAGATGTTAACCACAATCAGAACCACCTGTACAGATGCATGCATGCCACTATTTTTGAATTCTTATTTTTTTATTTAATTTGTTTTTATTTTCAACATTTTTTAGACAAAAAGTTGAGCTACCTATATAGATGCCATTATTTTAATACCCTTTTACATTCTATAAATACATCTCATGTTCTTCATTTGCATATACATAGTTAGTGAGTTGTATCAAAATGGAGGGAACCTTAGCTCGTCGATTCCAAAATATATTTGTATTTTGTTGATCTCAGCCTGGTAAAAGTATAGCATTTGTAGAAGTAGCTCACAATCTTGGTAGGGTTCTAGTTGAGAGAAAACTTCATTTAGTTAATGGGGGAGGTAACCTTCAACAACTGCATACGTAGGAGGAAGTCAAGTTTTAGGCATTATCCCTAGAGCTTTAGTTAACATCACTGGGAAAATAGTTGGGAAGGAATTATAGGCCTCATACATTCATGAACACATAGCTTATATGATTCAAAATGCAGATGCCTTTGCTTTACCAGGAGGTTTCGGAACAATGGAAGAAATCTTTCAAGTTGTCTCTTGGGCCCAACTCAATATCCACTAGAAACCCACAGGTTTGTTGAATGTCAATAATTTCTTTGATTGTTTATTGTGTTTTGTTAATCAAGCTTTGGAACATAGTTTTATCTCACAATCAGCACAACGAATCCTTGTTTCTTCCTCAACTGCTGATGAAATAATTGATAAATTGCAAGCTTTTGTTTATGAACCTGACCCTGCAACATCCCAAATTGACATGTCAATAGGAATGAGCAATAAGCACAAATTGGATCTAACGCTGCGTTTGTAACTTTTGTTACTTTTGGCTTTGTTCACAACATTTTATTTTTGGTTAAGTGTCTTTTAGGTTTGTTTCATTTGACTAACTAAAGCTTCAGGTGATGTCTCCTATACTTTCTCTTTCTACAATTAATATTGAGGAAAATGTTTCGATTTGGATGGGGCTAGATAGTAGGCATATGTTATGTTTTGTATTGCATTTAAAAAAAAAAAAATTGTTGACAAAGCCAACCAACAAATATACTATCTGAGAATAGCAGAGTAAAGAGTTCATTATCTCTTGAGATGCATTCTGGATCTATTAAATCAAGAATGGCAGAGTAGGGAGTACATTTTTGACCTTCTGAAACGCATTCTAACTAGTTGATTTGTTTTTAATTTTTATTTTTGAGTTGTATTTCATGCACAGCTGTTTATTGCATGTGTTCTCGGTAATTCTTGTGTAAATGTGTTTGTTTTTCTATCTAGGTATGATTACAAAATTGTTGGTTTGAGTCACCTTTTCTATTTAGGTTATCAAAGAATGATTTCTGAAATTATTTTGAGCACAATGATAAGCCTTGTGGTAAGATGGATGATTCAATGTATATAGCCAAAGGAATTCCTATGTTTAAGTTTCCATTTTTCTAATCTCACACATCTTTTGTGAGTGAGTGGAGAGGCTGAGAAAACAGCTTACGAACTTTCATTGATCCTTTGAATTGACTAACCTTTGTTTAGAATGTCATTACTCGGATTAAGGGATTATTTGATTGTTTATCTAAAGGACGATTCAAGATGAAATTCCAATTCTTGTAATAAAAAAAAAAACAAAGACCAAAAAAGTAAAGAGAGTAAAAAAAAAAAAAAAATAGTCAATTCACTTTAATAATGTCTTCATTCAATTTTAGAAGACAGAAGTTTTATGAAGTAGTCTTTCTCACCAAGCCCTATTTATTTTTGTTCACTCAAGATAAATGAAGTCCTAAAGCTGGCATGTTGCAAGAATGGTTTGATTTTAAACATTTGATTTTCCTATCTTTGGATCAATATTAGTTTGTCACTCTGTCCTTAAATGTGACCTCTTATTAAGTGCTTATCTGTTTTCCAACTCCATGAGAAAAATCTTAGCCTTTTTAAACAATTATTGACTTGTGAGGATATGGAATTGAGGCTTTTGCATGGAGTAATTTTCAAGGCTATATGTGTTGTGGTTCGTGGTAGGAAGGTTTTGGCTTGATTCACACATGCTCAGTTTTGGAAGTTATGATTGAAATAACCTTTGTAGCAATTGTGATCTTGAACTGACTTTTTGTTTGAAATGCTGAAGTAGTTCCTCATATTTCATTTACGCTTAGATTGCTAGGGACTAGCAATAGGCTAGTTGGGGATTGTAATAAATGTATGAAAATACACTCTTAAGCATAAATAATTAATGCTAATTGGTGAATATTGTAAAACTTTTATGATATATTAGAATAATTATTTTGCTTATGCCTCTCTTACATTTGTTTCATTTCCTTTGCCTTTTTTTAGTCTTTGTCTTGAAATAAAGTGTTGTCCCTATATTGTGATTAATGGAAATCTTTTTGCAGGTTTAGTAAAATGGATATAGCTCTCAACCTATAAATCAAAATGAAGAGATTCTTGGACCTGGAGCAACATGACTCAATTCTACACAAAGTTAAAGAACAATCAAAAGCCCAAATCCAACATTTGATGGGCCGAAATTGAGACACAACAAAACTGAATTGTAGTTGTTGCTCAACCCGACCCACGTCCAGTATTTTGACCATAACTCAGAGAAGACTTGTCTAGATTGCATGAATCTGGTGGCCATGGAAAGATGAGACAAAAACATGTTTTCCACAAAGCCTGGTTCAATCATTTTATTAGTAAAAAAAGTGCTGCAAATTGGTGGAAGGTTTGGTGGCCAAAAATGTGGAAGATTAGTCACATTAAAATAATTCCATTTAATCACCTATATAAGGACAACTTGAGGAGTTGAATGGGGGTGGAGAAAAATCATTTGAATTCCATTATATCATTGTATATTACAATTCTCTCTTGTATTTTATCTTTAGAAATGATGGGAATGAATTGTAAGTTAGGCTAGAACTCTTGGTAAGGCTAGAGATGAACTTATATGTGTAGTTTATCTATTTTCCTACTTTGATTCTTCGTCAAGGGCTATAAAGTTTGTATATTTGTCTACGTGTTAAACTCTTTATCATCTTGTGAATTGTCTTTGATCCAGAAATTATAATTATCAATTTCATATAAATTCAGATATGCTTTCTTTATGTGATTCGTGTTCAATTTTAATTGTTACTGGTAGCTTCATTTTATGAGTTAATCTTTTACTACAATATTGTCAATAGATATATTGTCGCTCTTTGATAACTTGTAAGGATGAACTTGTTGGTAAATATTGCTTGTAAAGAGTTTATGCACATCAAATACATTTGTTTATCAATTATGCTTTACTATACAAATTTTTCGATTGATTGTTTGGAATGTAAAGCTTTCAATTGAGTTATAATTGTTGAATGAAAGTGGGGATTAGATTTACAAAACATATAAGTGATTCTCGATGCCTTGCCTCCTAATTACCATCGATCGTTTGCAATTATTATGCATTGTAGTCTCTTTATAACCAATCACTTCAAGGTTAAATTTTATGTCTTTATTATCTTTTTAGTATTTTTGTTTTACTAACCTCTTTTGTCGAAAGCCTCCTTGTGGATTGGACACCTCAACTTATACTATAATAACCACGGTATATTTTCAGCATAAACAAGTAGCACTAGCAGAGTGATAGGGAATCTCATCAGCAGGTCGACCTGGCATAGTTTACAGTAATGTGGCTCGAGCCCACTCAGCATAAGAAACCGTCATCGCTAGGAACTCCATCTCATTCAAGTGAATCCTAATAGTGTAGACAGTCGCCTTTCACCCCATAGCCAAGTCAACATAATCTATCATCAGAACTAGTGGAGAAGGGGGAATCTATTTGATGGTGTGGACCCCTGAACCAATCCCAAACTCTGTCACCTAGATACCACATCATGCTATCAATGTATGAAAAAGGATGCGGTATGTGATGAATAAAGCGGCGACCCTCATAGCAGTCGGACAATTCTCAACGATACCCCATAGCCATTAGATTTTTTAGGCTTAATGATCAAATGAAGATGAATATTGAGCAACAAAAAAGATTAAAATGCCCTTAGCAAGAAAATGGAAGAAAAGTGAGAAGAAACTAACCAAGGGTCTTGAAAACCAACACATGACTTAAAAAAATCACAGAAATCAATCTAGGAGGAATCGATTGATGAGTCATATACCATTGTGAAGCTATAGATGTCTAGTTTTTATAGAAATTTACGGATTGCAAATCGAAGTTGAACTTGAAAACTGATATGTGATCAAATAGATTAAGGTCAGAAGGGACTACACCAAAAAGTTCTAAAATAGAAAGGTCTCGTGGGCAACAACAGGCCAACTATTGACCAATAATCGACTGATTGTCAGAGTGCCAACTGACAGTCTACCAATAGCTAGCTAGCTATTGTCTCGTTAGAAATGGAAAATTTGTTAAGAAACCTTCCTTTTTGTTTCTCTTCTTCATTTTTTAATCTCAACCCTCCTTCTTACTTTTCAGGACATATCAAATTCATATCTTCTCCCTCATGAAGAAACACTTGAGAATTCAAGAAGTCTTTTTGAGTCTAAAGTTTTCAGGCATTTTATATTGCTCTAAACCTAGAAAGGTACGTCCTGAAAGTTGTTCTCTATTCTCCCTCCTCTTTCCTTATTTATTTTTCTTGCTTTAGAATAAGCATGTTAAGATTTGTTTATACTTAGAATAAGCATATTTAGGTTTTATTTTAATGAGTAGAATCATATTTAGGGGTTTTATAAATTATTTAACCCTTTGTTTGTTTTGCAAGATGGAAATGCGTGTGGAGGTAAGTCCGTTTTCCTTTCTTTATTAGAATCATGATTCAGAATTTATTTTCTTTGTGATTGTTTATAATCATGCTTAGGAGCTCATGATTAGAATCATGCTAGAAAAACATACAATTGCTTTGAAGCATGCTAGGAAATAGCATAGAATAGGTACGAATTCCTATGCTTACCCTTGAATGCTTGAATTGAGCTAGAATAACCATGTTTGATCTTGTTTGATATTGATTGACGGAATTAGGCTAGAATATGCTGTGATAACCATGCTAGGCTCAAATTGTCATATTTAAAATTAAATCAATTGAATTATGCTAGAATAGCAATAGGTAGAATTACCATGATTGAAGTATCAGATTTAGGTTGAAGTGCCATGATTCTAGATTATGGCTTTAGCTAGAATTCTAATTGATTGATATGAACACATGTATGAATATACCATGATTAATTGTATGATGCCATGAAGTGGTGGTGGACTCATATTGGTGGTGAGGGACCATTAATTGGAATAATTGAATGCATGTTTGAATAATTCCACGAAAGAGGCTTGATAGACATTGAATAGACTTACATATGGTGGTGAGGAATTCATTATCTATCGAGTCTCGAAGTGATTGTTTATATTTGATATTCAAATGTATGATTTCTTTTATGAATGTACGGATATTTTTGAAATATTTAAAGTAGAATTGCTTTATTGTTGAAGAACAATCGATGTAATCATCTTCCTCTTCCCCCATGTTTGAAGGAAATGTAATCCATTCTCCTCCCTCTTTTTAAGTATGAATATAAAATTGTTGTTAATTGATAATCAACTCACATGCTTAATAAAGATAAACGGAGAAATGTGTGTAAAATAAATAACTTAGGTGAACTGCATAGCAACATGCGTTATTCTAATTTGGTATAACCTAATGGAGGCTGGATTTTGATCTAGGCGAGGCGAATGGCTCGTAGCTGACTTCCCGAACACATCTCTAAAGTGATGAGGATAGTTTAGGTGCTAAAGCAAAGGATCAGATTGCCCCCATTCATTCCCAATTGAATAATTAGGTGGTGACTCTATTTCTCTAGACGTGCACATAGCTCATTTGTGTTCCCTTAAGTCTCAAAAAAGGCTCTGACACAGTATCGTGATCGCAAACACTTTAGTGGGATAAAAGCCCTGTTCATAGTGGCTACTCTAGTGGGGATAAGAGAAATTGATTCCAATTAGGATACCAAATTCTAATACCTCATGTTGATATTTTGAGTCCTTGCATCACTACACTTTGCACATAATAAGCATAAATCACCTAAACTAGTTGTGTGGCATTGGCATGAGAAGTTTTTAGCACCATTCAACCCTTAGATGACTCATGTTGGTGTCACCCTTGAGCACGTACCATTGATTTGGTATAAAAAGAGAATGGCCCAAAGGGGCATCTCTCGCTCGAAGGAGCCTAGACCATTAGACCCTTGAGACTCAAGCCCATGTAGATGAATCTAGACATTTCCAACAGGATGAATATCCAAAGCTCATGTTGAAATGCATGTCTATGGATGTAAATTCCCATGATTAGAATAATACTAACTCAAACATCATGGAACCATGAACGAATGCCACATGTTAAGTCACCTATAAGAATAAGATAAGGGCATATGCCACAAGTTAAGGTTATCACGATATTTAGAATCCATGTTATGATAATCATAGAGAATCCAACATCAACTTGTATGTTATAATTAGGTGAGAGGATCTCGCATTCCCACATACCATGATGATGACTTGGGAATGAGGCCAAAAATCCTACGAAAAGAGACTCGAACTCACATGTGTGAGAGAAATAAGGTTAGAACGCTGAAAGTGTGTCTATACCCTTGTTTAAGCATGCATCATATCATACATACATGTGTCCATGCATGGCATTAATACCTTTGTTTTGTAGCCATCATAGCTTGGGTTAGATGAGGTGATTGTTTAACAAGACAAGAGAAACCAATCGTTGAAACAGCCACATCTAACAACAACAACCAAGAGATGGTCCAATTGAGAGCTGACATGACTGTACTCCAACAACAAATAGCCCAACCTATTGAAGCACTCCAAAATGGGCCTCACCGAATAAACCAACTACTACCTAAAGGTGATGGTAATGGTAAGACTAGCCAAGGTAGAGATAGGAGGAAAGGCCCAGCCAACAAAGATGAACCCAAATCAGTCAGGTAGTTGGCTAAAAACATGGCCCAGCCAATAAAGATGAACCCAAATCAGTTAGGCAGTTGGCTAAAAACATGCAGAAGGTCCAATCCCTCTTGAAGAAGAAGGGACTGAAAGGGGTCAAAGACCTAGACAACATTGCGCTCATTAGAGATAGTGATTTGCCATTTAAGTTCCTTATGCCACATTTGCCTAAGTTCAATGCAGAGAGCAACCCAAAAACGCAGTTGACACAGTATTGTGAAGGGGGCTTTCATCCGGTTAGAGCGTTTGCAATCACAACATTATGTCGAAGCCTCTTCAAGCCTTAAAAGAACGCAAACGAGCCATGGGCACATTTGGAGAAATGGAGTCGCCACCCAATTATTGAATTGAAAATGAATGGGAGCAACCAACCCCTTGTTTTAAGACCTCAACTACCCTCATCCCTTCAGAGATAGATTTGGGAAGTTAGGCACGAGTCATTCGACCCGCCCAGCTCAAAATCCAGCCTCTACTAAGGTATACCAAATAAAAATATCTTATATTGACTTACAATACACTTAAGTTGTTGATTTTGTGCACACATTCTATTTCCATATTCATTTAGACATGTTAGGTTATTATTCAATCATAGCAGTTGTATATTCATACATAGAAAGAGTGAGACAAATAGAGTTACATTTCCATGAAACATGAGGGAAGGGGAAGAGCATTACATTGATTGGTCTTCAACAATAAATAAAATAATTCTACTTCTAAAAACTTGAAAGATAACATTCACACATTCATTCAATTATAAGTGATGGTCCCCCACCTTTAATATGAGTCCACCACCACTTTACGGTATCATACAATAGCACTTCTAAACATGCTGTATTCGTATATTCATAAATCAATTAATTCAATATAAAGCCATAATCTAGAGTCATGGTACTTCTAAAAGATTTGATAATTCTATCATAGCATTCTACCTATTGCTATTCTAGCATAATTTATATTAATTCATATTCTCATGGCATTTCTAGCCTAAACATGGTTATCATGGCATATTATAGCTTAATCAAGGCATTTCTAGCCTAATTCAAACAATTGAAATCAAACAATGCTCTTCTAGCCCAATCAAAGCATTCAAGGGGTAAAATTCTATCATAGCATTCTACCTATTGCTATTCTAGCATAATTCATTATTAATTCATATTCTCATGGCATTTATAGACTAAACATGGTTATTGATGAACACTTAAATATGCATGTTTAATAAGAGTTTAGTTCATCATATTGCATTAATAGTATCATTAAATTCCTCAACTTAAGCATATTTGTAGCATTTGCATCTTTGGAATTAATTTCTCTTAATTTTGGTTTTGTTACAGGTTCGGTAAAATGGGCATAACTCTCTATCTATAGATCAGAATGGTGCAATTCTTAATGTTTTGGAAAGCTGATTTAATTGTCTACAAGATTGCATTTAACAAGAATCATCAAATTCGGGCTCTTAGTGGACCAAAATTGGGTTTGAAGTGAACCCATCTACAGTCTCGGCCCAGTCTGACCAGGCCTCAGTATTTGGACCGTATCTCTCAAAATACGTATCCAAATTGTGCAAATCAATATGTTCTAGAAAGCTGAGAGAAATATCTACAACTTTCATGAAAGACATGTGATTAAAATTCTCAACATTTCAATGTCAAAATTGATGGTCAAAGTCGGTGCCTAATGATCCCAATTGTCAAAGATATTTACAACTAATATTGACAATTATGCCCTTGTAATTTGACAAGTTTGCCCCTGGATGTATCTATAAATAGAGGTGCCTTGTGACCCATTAGGGCATCTTGGCCTTGGCTGGAACATTTTGGCTTTGGCTAGGATCTTGTATTGTTTTTTGTGTGTTTATGTTATTAATGAATTTCCTTTTTCTTACATTTTATTTTCTTTCTATTATAATGTTCTTCTAATTTCTCTTTTGTTAAGGTGAAAGGGTGAAACCCTTGATATGAGAATAAGGATTCTCTAACCCTTAATATGTGCTTAATAATCTTAATCTTATAATGTTTATTCAATATGATTTATATTAATTTCTTAATCAATCTTGACACCACTCGTAAAGTGGAGGTCTTGATCCATTGTCGACAATCCTTGGCACATCAAATGCTTGGATCCTTTCTAGATGATGTATGGTTCTTCCTTACCGACAGGAATCTAGTTAGGAACCTGATTTGTTGTAGACATATGATGATTGGCACATTGGATGCTTGAACCCATTTACAAGAAGTGGTATAAATGTTGGTAATGAAACAAATATAATTCATATAACTAAAATGGGTTAATTATCCTTATTTGAAATATCAAGGACGGATCCCCTAACCTTAGCCTTCATTGTTATTGTGTTAATTCCTCTTGTATTTTAATTATTCTATTGTTTATGAACTTTTTATTTTATTTACTATGGTAGGTTCTACCACCTTATGAAATTGTTCTTTAATTTACTATGGTTGGTAATACCATCTATTTCCATGGATGGTTTTACCTCCTTTTGCCTTTTGTTTTATATTTGAATGGTCGGTAATACCACCTACCATCTTTACATATTTGTTGAGATTATCTTATCATTTCTTTCAATTATTCATATCATATTTTCTTAACTTATAATTTGTAACGCTAAAATTCCTTCCTCGTGGATCGACCCCGGTCTCACCGGGTTTATTACTTCGACACTCCTATACTTGGGAGACAATCCTTTTTCGGATGTGTCAAGTTTTTGGCGCCGTTGCCGGGGAAGGTAAAAATTGGCGTGCAAAATTGTAAGTGTTCTCTTTTCTCATCTTAGATCTAAATTTTTTATTTTTGTGTTTTCATCTTTTGCTCTCTTTCTTCTCCCTTTCTTGCATGAAAATTTGGTCACGAACATCTAGTGGTAGACTTGTTAGAAAAACATCATCTTCCTTAGAAAACATGACCAACAATCATGAGGAAATATTCACGGATGAAGGGGACAACCGTTCGCAACAAAATGATCAAAACCAACGAAGAACCCTCAAAGACTACATGAATCCGGTAAGGACTAGTGCACCATCTTGTGTAGTTTCTCCTCTAGATTCAATCCATTTCAATTTCAAACCAAGTTTTGTTCGACTTCTGCCCACTTTTCATGGCCTTGACATGGAGAATCCATATTCGCACTTGAAACTCTTTGAAGAGGTATGTAGCTCCTACACTGACCCAAATTGTAGAATAAACACCATTAGATTAAAGCTTTTTCCTTTTTCTTTAAAAGATAAAGCTAGAACATGGCTACAAAATTTGAGGTCGAATTCCATCAATTCATGGGATGAGATGAAACAACAATTTTGAAAAAAAATTTTCCTACCCATAGAACAAATTCTCTTAAAAGACAAATTTCTGATTTCTCTCAAAAAAAAGGGGAAACCCTTTACCAATGTTGGGATAGGTGTAAAGAACTACTTAATACCTGTCCTCACCATGGGTTTGAAACTTGGAGAATAGTTGCACACTTCTATGAAGGGTTAACACCTCAAGATAGGCAACTAGTAGAATTAATGTGTAATAGAGAATTTAAAGAAAAAGACCCTGAGGAAGCACTTGACTTCCTAGATTCCTTGGCAGAAAAGGCACAAAATTGGGACACTGCTGGCACCTATGAGGTACCAGGCAAGACCCCAACCTCGACATCCAATAGAGGCATTTACAACCTTAGGGAAGACCATGACCTTCAAGCCAAATTTGCATCCCTAGCTAGAAAAGTCAAGGCTGTAGAGATGAAAAAGAGTGGTCAATTGAAATCTATTCAAGAAAATGTCTGTAACATTTGTGATGACAATGACCATTCTACTGATGATTGCCCAACTTTGCCTGCCTTTAGGGAATGTCTCCCTGAAGAAGCCAATGCCTTAAACACTTTCAAAAGGCCAAATCACAATCCATATTCACAAACCTACAATACTGGTTGGAGAAATCATCCAAATTTTAGCTGGAAAAATGATAATCATGCACAATCTTCACAAGTCCCTTTTCAAACACGACAAAATTTTCAAAATTCTCATGATCATGCATATGCTCCTTCTCCTAGGAATGACCTTCAAGAAACATTGCATTCATTCATTACAAAGCAAGAGACTTTCAATAGCCAAACTGCTCAAACATTAGCAAAATTGTCAGAAACTCTTGCAAAATTTGCATCTACATTTAGCATCCAAGAGAAGGAAAAATTTCCTTCTCAAACATTGCAAAACCCCAAAGATCAATCTAACTCAAATGCAGGGAGTTCAAATAACCATTATTTTGACCAAGCCAAGTTAGTCATGACCCTTCGCAATGGTAAGGTTGTTGAAAAACATATTCCTAACCTTTGTGAGAAAGAAGAAGAATCGATCTCTAAAGGGCAGGAAGGGGTTGCCAAACCAACACCTAGCGAAGAGGAACCAAATCCTCATCTGTGCCTCCATTTCCTCAAGCATTAGCCACACAAAAGAAGCCAACTCGCAATTCTGAAATCTTTGAAATTTTCAAACAGGTAAAGGTCAACATTCCCTTGCTTGATGTGATCAAACAGGTACCTTCTTATGCAAAATTTTTGAAAGACTTGTGCACTGTGAAAAGAAAACTAAATGTGAAAATGAAGGCATTTCTAGCCAAGCAAGTAAGTGCTATTCTTCAAAATAATAATACAGTGAAATACAAGGATCCAGGTTGTCCTACAATTTCATGTGTTATTGGAGAGCATAAAATTGAACAAGCTTTACTTGATCTTGGCGCTAGTGTGAATTTGCTTCCATATTCGGTTTTTCAGAAACTCAATTTAGGTGAGTTAAAACCGACTTCTGTGACTCTTTTGCTTGCTGATAGATCAATTAAAGTACCAAGAGGAGTAATAGAAGATGTGTTAGTTCAAGTCGATAAATTCATTTATCCAGTGGATTTTATTGTCTTGGACACACAACCAGTGGAAGTATGTAATTCAATTCCTGTCATTTTAGGGCGTCCATTTCTAGCTACCTCTAATGCTTTGATTAATTGCAGGAATGGAGTCATGAAGCTATTGTTTGGGAACATGACATTGGAACTTAATGTTTTCAATATGTGCAAACAAACACATGAAGAAGAAGATGAAATTGAGGAGGCTAATATGATCGAATCTATTGTGGAAGGTCACATCCAAAAAGGGAGTTCTTCTGACCCTTTGGAAACTTGTCTAGTGAATTCATTAGAATCACGCATGGAACTAGAGTCTGATCTTTCTGATATATGTTCTTTATTGGATTGTGCACAGGTGATGGAAAAAGGCTCAAAATCAAGATTTGAAGAATTAGGGCAAATGAATGAAAGCAAGGAAGAGGAAGCTCCCAAGTTAGAATTGAAGCCCTTACCTGAAGGACTGAAATATGCATATCTTGGGGAGAATCAGACATATCCGGTGGTAATTTCTTCATCCCTCACATGCGAGCAACAAGGGAAAATGCCACCTCATTGGAATACTCAAGACAAAAGAAAATTTTTAACCGAGGTGAAAAATTTTTACTGGGATGACCCATATCTGTTCAAATATTGTCCAGACCAAATAATGAGAAGATGCATACCCGACAATGAGGTACGTAGTGTCATTAACTTTTGTCATTCTGAAGCATGTGGAGGACATTTTTCATCTAGAAAAACAGCTGCTAAGATCTTACAATGTGGATTTTATTGTCCCACCTTATTTAAAGATGCACATGCATTTTGCAAAACGTGTGAAAATTGTCAAAAATTGGGATCCATTTCAAAAAGAAACATGATGCATTTGAATCCCATTCTTGTTGTTGAAATCTTTGATTGTTGGGGTATTGATTTTATGGGACCCTTTCCACCGTCATTTGGTTTTGTGTATATCCTTGTTGCAGTAGACTATGTTTCAAAATGGGTCGAGGCAACTCAATGTCGAAACAATGACCACAAAACAGTTGTCAAATTCTTGAAAGAGAATATCTTGAGTAGATTTGGAATTCCTCGAGCCATTATTAGTGATGGGGGTACGCATTTTTGTAATAAATCATTTGAAACCTTAATGAAGAAATATGAAATAAACCATAAAATTTCTACACCTTATCACCCACAAACAAGTGGACAAGTTGAATTAGCTAATAGGAGATAAAACAGATCTTAGAAAAAACGGTTAACCCAAATCGTAAAGATTGGTCTTTAAGACTTAATGATGCACTTTGGGCTTACCGAACTGCTTTTAAAACATCATTGGGAATGTCTCCTTATAGACTAGTTTATGAAAAACCTTGTCACTTGCCTGTGGAAATTGAGCATAAAGCTTATTGGGCTGTTAAAACATTCAACACAAATTTGAATGATGCTTGCAAGTTACGTAAACTCCAACTGAGTGAACTTGAAGAAATCAGGAATGAGGTTTATGAAAATTCTAAAATCTACAAAGAAAAAATGAAGGTTTTTCATGACAAATTTATTGTTAGAAAATCTTTTGAACCTTCACAAAAAGTTCTTTTATATGATTCAAGGTTGCATTTATTCCCTGGTAAACTTCGGTCACGTTGGACTGGGCCTTTCATTTTTAAAAATGTTTTCCCTCATGGAGCAGTTGAAATTGAGAACCCAAAGAATGGTCATGCGTTTAAAGTTAATGGACAACGGTTAAAACCATTCTTTGAAAATTTTGCCCAAAACGAAGAGTCCATTGCTTTAATCGATCCTTTTTAAGGATTGATTTTTCCCGGTCAAGTGGCCGATACGGTACTCCGTGACATTTAAAGTCGGTTTTTCAGTTCCCTAAAAACTGTTGCTCACCTTGCATCCATTTTCTTTTCTTCTCTCTCATTTTCTTCACATGGATACCATTCTGTCTCAAATGCACAAACATTTTCCCTCTCTTCCTCAAAATGATTTGCTTAAAATTTATAAAGCTCGTGCAGAAAGACTAAGGTTGTTGATGCGTAAAGGTATTCCTACTGATTTAAGATGGTTAATTGAAGCCAAGGTTCGATTTTCCTATGAATTTTCAGATAATCTTGTGTCTCACATGCCAGGTATGGGAAAAAGCTCTTACGCCAAAAAGCGAAAAGCAAAAAGGTTACAAGTTTGTACCAGATGTGCAAGATGGACTTGTAACCAGCGTTGTCGCTCCTTGGGATATTTGTCTAACAATCAAGAGGATAAACTACAGTTCATCAAGAATGGACTGAGTAAGGAGTCTTTGGATGATATCCGAACGACTCTTGAGACGCATTCTTGTGGACTTGTGCAGCGTGAAATTTTTAATTTGTGAACACAATTCCGAGATGAGCAGGAATGCTATAGTCTTGGGAATCTGACTCAAAATGACCCTGTTTGCCAATTTATAAGAAAACTGGATGGAAAGCATATCCCCAACTCATAGAAGGTGTTTAAGCCATTTCTGGACGTAAAACCAGAGGAAGATATGAGCCACAGTCACAACTACCTGTACATATGCATGCGTGCCATCATTTTTGAATTTTAATACCTCATAGCTATCATTTTTGAATTTGTATCTTTTGTTTGACTTATGGTGCCTTATTTCATCATCTTTTGAATTTTTGTGCATTATTGTCAACTTTTTAAACAAACAATCGAGCTACCTAGATAGATATCATCATTAGCATACCTTTTTGCACTCCATAAATACCACATGTCTTGTTCTCTTCTTCACACATAGTTAGAGAGTTACATAGACATGGAGGGAACTTCAAAACGTCGAATCCAAAGGATATGTGTATTCTGTGGATTTCGACCAGGTAAAAGTGAAGAGTTCGTAGAAGTAGCGAATTATCTTGGTAGGCTACTGGCTGAAAGAAAGATTCATGTGGTTTATGGGGGAGGTAGCCTCGGGTTAATGGGTTGCGTATCAACAGCTGCACATGTAGGAGGTAGTCAAGTGTTAGAAGTTATTCCTAAAGCTTTGGCTGTAGAAAACATTGTTGGAAAAACGGTTGGGAAGGAGTTACAGGTCTCCTCTATGCATGAACGCATGGCACATATGCTCATCAATTCAGATGCTTTTATTGCTTTACCAGGTGGCTTTGGTACTCTCAAAGAAATTTTTCAAATTGCCTCTTGGGGCCAACTGAATCTCCATCAAAAACCTATAGGTTTGTTGAATGTTAACAATTTCTTTGATCCTTTAATAAGTTTGTTGGTGCGGCAGCGATTTTCCCTGTTTGCTTTTATTGTAGTTTGTGTTTGTAGAACAAAATTTTATCCCTATTAGGGCGAGAAAGACTTTGTTCTGGACACTTCTGCTGGTGAGTTACGTGACAAATTACAAGAAGTTGAGTATGAACCGACCCAGCTAGTACTCAAATTAATTGGGCAGGAGGGCAAAACAAAAAGTGCAAATTGGATCTGAATCTCCGTTTGTAAATTTTTTTTTTGTCTTTTATTTTATTTTATTTTTAGCATGTTATTTTATGAGTCTTTCAGGTCATCTCTGTTAGCCCTAAGGCTACATGATAATTTTGATGATAACAATACACATTGATTAATTGAGATTTACTAACATGTTTATTTATGTGCAAGAGTAAGATCATTGAAATAATTTTAAAATCAAGAAGAGGCTTATTAAAATGAAGTGTTGAAGCTAAGGAGAAGACTACATGTTAAAGGCACCAAAGTTTAAGAACAAGGATTGACTCAAGGAATGTGACACATGAGCAATATTCAATCAATTGGTCATATATATCTCTACAAATATTCAAATGACATGATTCTTGAGCCTTCAGAAAGCTTACTCAATTTATAACATTTCATATGTTTTAAGGAAATTCAAATTTCAAGTGCAAGGTTGTCCAAATCATCATGCAAGTTGAAAGACAAATGGAAGCAGCTGACATGAGCACCGAATACTCCTTTGGACATATCTTGAGCTAGAAAAATCAAAATGACTTGATTCTTGTGGCATTGGAAATATTACTTAATAAAGAACATTTCATATGTTTTGAAGGAATTCAAATTTCAAATGGAAGGCTGACATAATTGACATGCAATTCGGTGGACTGACACAGAGAAGAAAAATCAACTCACATGAGCACCGAATGGTGTTTTGGCGATATCTTAAGACAGAGATAACCAAATGCTTTGATTCTTAATCTTTTGGAAAGCTTATTCAAATATTCAGATCTTTTATGTTTTGAAGAAATTCAAATTTCAAACGGAAGGCTGACAGAATTATCATTCAATGTGGTGGACTGACACAAGAAAGAAAAATCAAGTCACATGAGCACCGAATGGTGTTTTGGGCATATCTTGAGCTACAGATATCCAAATGACTTAATTCTTGATGCGTTGGAAAGATTATTCAAATGTACAGATCTTTTATGTTTTGAAGATTTTCAAATTTCAAACGGAACATTGACAAACATGGCAGACAAAATTACGATTTTTATGGTGGGCAGAAAATTTGGAGATGGTGTCTTCACTTGATTAAGTTCATCCTATTTGCCTATAAAAGGAGCCCTTCTCCCATGCATGCATTCAGAAAGATAAGAGCAAGAGAAGCATTTTATCAAGCAAAAAGCAAGAGAAATATCAAGTCTAGAGAGCTTTTATATTATTTATCTACTCTTTGAAGAGAGTTATACTTTTGTTGTAAAATTATCTTTGTTCTTGTATTGTGGTGAGAGTGAGATATTATTGTAAAGGATAATAGTTATCCTTGAGAGAACTCTTGTTGTGTGTTATCAAGAGTTGAAGGAAGGTGCCTTGGTGAGGTTGTTCATCAAGAAGAACTCTTGGTGTGGTGTTATGAAGAGTTGAGGAAAGTTACCTTGGTGAGGTTGTTCATCAAGAAGAACTCTTGGTGTGGTGTTATCAAGAGTTGAAGGAAGTTGCCTTGGTGAGTTTGTTCATCAAGAGAACTCTTGGTGCGGTGTTATCAAGAGTTGAAGGAAGTTGCCTTGGTGAGTTTGTTCATCAAGAAGAACTCTTGGTGTGGTGTTATCAAGAGTTGAAGGAAAAAGTCTTGGTGAGGTTGTTCATCAAGCAAGTTGTAAAGATTTCTGCAACTTAGTGGAAAGCTTAGCTCGTGGAGCTAGGAGCCCGTGGACGTAGGCAAGGTTTGCCGAACCACGTAAATCGAGTTTGCACTCTCTCTATCCCTATCTCTTTATATTTACTTGCTCTTATGATTGTTCTTTATTTCTATTCTCTTGATTGCATTCTATTTTCATCTTCTTCACCTTTATTCTCAAAAGAAAGAGTGAACTAATTTTGATCTTTCAAGAAAAGTTTCATAAATCCGTTTTGATAAATAAAAACCCAATTCACCCCCCCTCTTGGGTTGCCATACCTGGGTCAACAAGTGGTATCGGAGCAAGGTTGCTCAATTTTTTAAATCTTAATCGATTTTTGAGCTATGGCAACTTTTAATTCAACTTCATATTTTGAGGGACTTTCTATCTCTAGACCTCCATTTTTTAATGGAAGTGATTACTCTTATTGGAAAACTAGAATGACTATTTTCTTGAAATCTTTTGATTATGATTTGTGGTCTATTGTTTGGAAGGACCTTTTGTTCCTACCAAAATTGAAAATGGGGAATGCATGCTTAAAGAACCTAAAGAGTTTAGTGAAGATGATAAAAAGAAATTGAGTTTGAATGCTAAAGCTATGAATGTTTTGTATTGTGCTATAGATAGAAATGAGTTTAATAGAATATCTACTTGTTCTACGGCACAAGAAATATGGCACACACTTGAAGTAACTCATGAAGGAACTGGTCAAGTTAAAGAATCCAAAATTAGTATGCTAGTTCATAGTTATGAGCTTTTTAAGATGAAATCGGATGAATCAATTTCTGAAATGTTTACTATATTTACGGATATTGTCAATGGTTTGAAATCTCTTGGTAAATCTTACTCTAATATTGAAATGGTGAGAAAGATTCTTAGGTGTCTACCAAAATCTTGGGAGCCAAAGGTGACGGCAATTCAAGAAGCAAAGACCTCACCAAACTACCATTAGAAGAACTTATGGGTTCTCTCATGACTCATGAAATCACCTTGAAGGAGAATGAAGAAGATTTCAAGAAAAAGAAAAATATCGCTTTCAAATCTTCAACAAAAGAATATGATGAGTCCGACGATGAAGGAGACGATGAAGATCTTGCATTCATCACAAGAAAGCTAAAAAGGATGATTAGAAGAAACCAAGGATTCAAGAAGAACTCTAGAAGGGAGTACAAAGGGCAAAGCTCAAAGCAAGATAAGAAAAATGATCAAGTCATTTGCTATGATTGCAAGAAACCGGGACATGTAAAGATGGATTGTCCTTACCTCAAGAATCAAAACAAGAAATCCAAAGCAATGAAAGCCACAAATTAGGATGATAGTGAAGCTAGCTCCACCGAAGAAGAAGATTGCGAAGTGGCAAACATGTGCTTCATGGCTTTAAGTGAAGATGAGGTACGTATTCTAAACTATGATCCTAAACTTCATATGATGAATTACTTGAAGCATTCCAAATTTTACATGTGCAAGTTGATAAACAAAATTCAAAAATCAATGCTTTCAAAAAGAAGTCAAAAATCATGTTATCTCAATTAGAAGAGTTGGTGGAAATAAATGAGCTTTAGAAAATGAAAATGAAATTTTAAAGCAAAAAGATTTTGAAAGTTTGGAAAATCAAATACATTTATTAAAAACTGAAAATGAGATTTTAAAACAAAGGATTTTGATAAATTAGAGAAAGAAAATGTTATTTTGAAAAAGGAAAATAATGACTTAAGAAATATTGTTGATAGTTTTACAAAAAGCACAAAAAATTTGAATTCTATTTTACAAAACCAAAGGTGTGTTTTTGATAAAAGAGGGTTAGGATATAAAACTCATAAAACTCAAAACTATTTTAAAAACTATTTTGTTCATGCATTCTTCTAGGAATAATCCTAATCATTCATGTACTTGTTGTGGAAGAAAAGGACACAAAGTGCATTCTTGCTATATTAAGAGAAATCCTAATTTGAAACAAATATGGGGTCCAAAAAGTACCAAAACTAACCCCCAAGGACCCAAGAACTTTTGGGTACCAAAAAGTTACTCCTTGAATGTTGATTGTAGAGACAAAGTGGCAAACACAAATGGTACTTAGATAGTGGATGCTCAAGACATATGACCGGAGATGCCTCCAAGTTCTCAAGATTAATCATGAAGAAAGGAGGATATGTGACATTCGGTGATAATGCCAAAGGAAGGGTAATCGGACATGGTGATATTGGTAACCCTTCTTTACCTATTATTAAAGATGTCTTGCTTGTTCATGGTTTAAAACATGATTTGATTAGCATTAGTCAATTGTGTGATAAGGGATATTTTGTTACTTTTGAGCCTCATAGATGTGTGATTAAGGATGTTAGTAACAATAAGACATTATTTGTTGGTAATAGATGTGGTAATATTTATACAATTGATATTGATGTTAATGATCATGTAGAAATTGTTTCATTGTTAATCATGATGCTTGGTTATGGCATAGAAGATTAGGTCATGCTAGCATGGACACAATTTCAAAAATTTCTAAAAATGATTTAGTTGATGGTCTTCCAAAAATAAAATTTGAAAAGGATAAGATTTGTGATGCTTTTCAATTTGGAAAACAAGTGAGAACTTCTTTTAAACAAAAGAAATTTATTTCAACAAATAAACCTCTACAATTACTTCATTTGGATTTATTTGGACCATCAAGAACTCAAAGCCTTGGTGGAAAGTATTATGTTTTTGTTATTGTGGATGATTATTCAAGATTCACTTGGGTGTTATTCTTGAAAACTAAAAATGAGGCCACACAAGCTTTTTTCAAAATTTGCAAAAAGAGTCCAAAATCAAAAACGGTTATTCTATTGTGTCCATTAGGAGTGATCATGGTGGTGAAGTAGACAATGTTGCATTTGAAAATCTTTGTGATGAAAATGATTTTGAACATAATTTTTCCGCACCTAGAACTCCATAACAAAATGGTGTTGTTGAGAGGAAAAATAGGACTATCCAAGAAATGGCTAGGACCATGTTACTTGAAAATAATTTATCAAAATATTTTTGGGCCGAAGCCGTTAATGCCGTATGCTTTATAATCAATAGATTCCATATTAGAGCTTTAATAAAGAAAACTCCTTATGAACTTTGGAAAGGAAGAAAACCCAATATTGGATTTTTTAAAGTTTTTGGATGTAAATGTTTTATTTTAAACACCAAGGATAACCTTGGAAAATTTGATGCAAAAGCCGATGTTGGAATTTTTGTTGGCTACTCCAACCATAGTAAAGCATATAGAGTTTTTAACAAAAAGACTCTTACTATTGAAGAATCTATGCATGTTGAATTTGATGAAACTAATGTTATTTCTTCAAAGAATTTAGATGATGATATTGTTGAGGTAGAAAGGCAAATCAAGGAATCAAGGCTTGATGAAAAGAGCCAAGATGAATTACAACTTCAACAAGAAAAGCTTGAGGAAGTAAATGATTCTTTCCAAGAATTACCAAAGGAATGGAGGTATGCAAAAGCTCACCCTAAAGATCTCATTATTGGTGAACCATCACAAGGTATGAAAACTAGATCTTCTTTTAAGAACTTTTGTAATCATTTTGCTTTGTCTCTCAATTTGAACCAAAATCTTTTAAAGAAGCCGAAAATGACGAAAGTTGGATTTTGGCTATGCAAGAAGAATTGAATCAATTTGAAAGAAATAAAGTTTGGGAATTAGTCCCTAGACCCAAAAATCATTCTATTATAGGCACTAAATGGATTTTTAGAAATAAAGTAGATGAAAATGGCACCATTATTAGAAACAAAGCTAGACTTGTTGCTCAAGGATACAATCAAGAAGAAGGTATTGATTATGAGGAAACCTTT
Source organism: Boswellia sacra (assembly GCA_013180625.2). Lineage (NCBI taxonomy): Eukaryota > Viridiplantae > Streptophyta > Magnoliopsida > Sapindales > Burseraceae > Boswellia > Boswellia sacra. The sequence continues at coordinate 43,565 of SNVD02012615.1, read as the reverse complement.
GCACCGGTTGCTAGATTAGAATCCATTAGAATGTTGTGTGCATTTGCATGTTATAAAAATTTTACATTATATCAAATGGATGTCAAAAGTGCATTTTTAAATGGTTACATTATGGAGGAAGTATATGTAGAGCAACCTCTTGGTTTTCAAAATCATGATTTTCCAAACCATGTTTTCAAACTCAAAAAGGCACTTTATGGCTTGAAACAAGCACCAAGAGCATGGTATGATAGATTGAGCAAATTTCTCATTGATAATGGTTTCAAAATAAAAAAGTTGATACTACTCTTTTTGTTAAAACAAAAAATGATGATTTTATTAATTGTTCAAATCTATGTTGATGATATTATATTTGGTGCTACTAATGTCTCTATGTGTGAGGAATTTTCCAAGTGCATGCAACAAGAATTTGAAATGAGCTTAATGGGAGAATTAAATTTCTTCCTTGGACTTCAAATCAAGCAATCAATAGATGGGATCTTCATTAATCAAGCTAAATACACAAGAGATCTTCTCAAGAAGTTTGGCATGGATAATTCAAGGACATATAACACACCTATGGGTACATTAACCAAGCTTGACAAAGATGAGAAAGGAAAAGATGTTGAGGTAACAAAATATCGAGGTATGATTGGCTCTCTTTTGTATTTAACTGCTAGTAGACCTGATATTATGTTTAGTGTGTGTATGTGTGCTAGATTTCAATCTTGTCCAAAGGAATCTCACCTTAAAGCTGTCAAAAGGATATTTAGATATCTTTTTGGAACCATAAATCTAGGTCTTTGGTATCCTAAGTGTGATAATTTTGATCTAATTAGTTATTCCGATGCGGACTTTGCTGGAAGTCTTCTTGATAGAAAGAGCACTAGTGGCTCTTGCCATTTTCTAGGACATGCATTAGTCTCATGGTTTAATAGAAAACAAAATTCTGTTGCCTTATCAACCGCGGAAGCCGAGTATATTGCAGTAGGAAGTTGTTGTGCACAATCTCTTTGGATGAAACAAATTTTAAAAGATTATGGTGTGGTATTTGATCATATTCCCATCAAATGTGACAATACAAGTGCCATCAACATTTCAAAAAATCCCATACAACACTCTAGGACTAAGCATATAGAGATTAGACATCATTTTATTAGAGATCATGTGCAAAAAGGTAATATTTCTTTAGAATTTGTTCCCACCGATAAACAATTAGCCGATATATTTACTAAACCCCTTAGTCAAGATAGATTTTGCATAATTAGAAGAGAATTAGGCATGTTGGATATGTCTTAATTTTGCTTTAATATTATAATCTTTGAATGGTAGCATATGTTAAGGGGGAGAATATATTTAGGGGGAGTAGTTAATTTGATTACATCTTTTTTATGATAACAAAAGGGGGAGAAATAGTTGGATTGCTTATATTCATAACAAGTGCCATTCTTTTTGCTTATTGTTGATTTTATTCTTGATTTTAGATTATATTTTAAAGCAATCAATGGTTTGTCATCATCAAAAAGAGGGAGATTGTTAGCCCTAAGGCTACATGATAATTTTGATGATAACAATACACATTGATTAATTGAGATTTTCTAACATGTTTATTTATTTGCAAGAGTAAGATCATTGAAATAATTGTAAAATCACGAAGAGGCTTATTAAAATGAAGTGTTGAAGCTAAGGAGAAGACTACATGTTAAAGGCACCAAAGCTTAAGAACAAGGATTGACTCAAGGAATGTGACACATGAGCAATGTTCAATCAATTGGTCATATATATCTCTACAAATATCTAAATGACGTGATTCTTAAGCCTTTGGAAAGCTTACTCAATTTATAACATTTCATATGTTTTAATGAAATTCAAATTTCAAGTGCAGGGTTGTCCAAATCATCATGCAATTTGAAAGACAAATGGAAGCAGCTGACATGAGCACCGAATACTCCTTTGGACATATCTTGAGCTAGAAAAATCAAAATGACTTGATTCTTGCGGCATTGGAAAGATGACTTAATGAAAAACATTTCATATGTTTTGAAAAAATTTAAATTTCAAACAGAAGGCTGACATAATTGACATGCAATTCGGTGGACTGACACAGAGAAGAAAAATCAACTCACATAAGCACCGAATGGTGTTTTGGCCATATCTTAAGATAGAGATATCCAATTGCTTTTATTCTTAATGTTTTTGAAAGCTTATTCAAATATGAAGATCTTTTATGTTTTGAAGAAATTCAAATTTCAAACGGAAGGCTGACAGAATTATCATTCAATTTGATGGACTGACACAAGAAAGAAAAATTAAGTCACATGAGCACCGAATGGTGTTTTGGCCATATCTTGAGCTACAGATATCCAAATTACTTGATTCTTGATGCGTTGGAAAGATTATTCAAATGTGCAGATCTTTTATGTTTTACAGATTTTCAAATTTCAAACGGAACATTGACAAAAATGGCAGACAAGATTGCGGTTTTTATGGTGGGCAGAAAATTTGGAGATGGTGTCTTCACTTGATTAAGTTCATCTCATTTGCCTATAAAAGGAGTCATTCTCCCATGCATTCAACAAGTGCAAGAGAAGCATTTTATCAAGCAAAAAGCAAGAGAAATATCAAGTCTAGAGAGCTTTATATTATTTATCTACTCTTTGAAGAGAGTTATACTTTTGTTGTAAAAATTATCTTTGTTCTTGTATTGTGGTGAGAGTGAGATATTATTGTAAAGGATAATAGTTATCCTTGAGAGAACTCTTGTTGTGTGTTATCAAGAGTTGAAGGAAGTTGCCTTGGTGAGGTTGTTCATCAAGAAGAACTCTTGGTGTGGTGTTATCAAGGGTTGAAGGAAAGTTGCCTTGGTGAGGTTGTTCATCAAGAAGAACTCTTGGTGTGGTGTTATCAAGGGTTGAAGGAAGTTGCCTTGGTGAGGTTGTTCATCAAGAAGAACTCTTGGTGTGGTGTTATCAAGAGTTGGAAGAAAAAGTCTTGGTGAGTTGTTCATCAAGCAAGTTGTAAAGATTTCTACAACTTAGTGGAAAGCTTAGCTCGTGGAGCTAGGAGCCCGTGGACGTAGGCAAGTTTTGCCGAACCACGTAAATTGAGTTTGCACTCTCTCTATCCCTATCTCTTTATATTTACTTGCACTTGTGATTGTTCATTATTGTTATTCTCTCGATTGCATCTTTAATAACTTCTAATTTCATCTTCTTCACCTTTATTCTCAAAGAAAGAGTGAACTAATTTTGATCTTTCAAGAAAAGTTTTATAAATCCGTTTTGATAAATAAAAACCCAATTCACCCCCCCTCTTGGGTTGCCATACCTGGGTCAACACAACTGACAAGAGCGCTCTGGCCAAGTCTTTTCAAACATTCTGTAGCATATCCTTGCAGTAGATCTCGCCTGTTACAATTTGAATAAATTTTTTTAACAAAAACAGAAGAATAGTGAGGCTTCAATTTATATACGGGTAATGTAAACAAAAGTAAAGCCCTTACATCCATCTATTTCCTAGTACACTCACACCTCAGCAGCCAGCAAAAGATTATATGATAGGAAGTATTTATCAATTAGGTTTAAACAATAGCTATAACATTTATGATATAAGATGAAGATATCATTCATCAATGAACCATTGACCACGTAGCAAGAAAATTTTAACCTCTAACAAATACAATCACTATTCACCCATAACAAAGTGAACACACACATTTATCCATACTTCCTCATCCTCAAATCTCATCTTATCTTTTTTTTTTTGTTGCAATAGATTATGAATATTTTTTGAAGGCAGCATCACTACACAAGAGAAGCTCCCCAGCTGAGAATGGGAACAACTACACCCTCCCATTAAGAATATCAATCAGTCCAAAAGGAAAAAGAATGAATCAGGACTAAGACATATAGAAAAGCCACATAAAATGTACAAGAATCCAAACTTCAAAGAAAGCAAAACAAAGCTCAACAAACAATTTGCCATCCCTTGCTTTCCAAGTACAAAACATCTTATGCACAGAATATGTCAAAGATTAACAGAAGAAATTTCGAACATAAGTACCTCACTCATTGCATCTGCTGCACAACACCTAATCAGATCTTCATATAGATCAGCAGATCGTTGTTTTTCTAGGGCATATGGCAAATTTTCTAATATCAACAGTGCATATTCACAACACCTACAATGTGAAAAAGAAAAATTATAGTGATTTAGAGACCAGCACAAAAAATTAAACATGGCAACAACAATTTTCAACTAATTCATCAAATATATTCACTTTAACCTAGAAAACACTTTCTAAAAACAACAAGTGGATACTAAAAGGAGATCGAATCAAACTTGACCTACAAAAATAGATCCAAAAATAAACACAGACCAAAATCAACCCATATAAAACCATGCTAAAGTAACCACAAAATGAGCAACCCCACTAAATATTTCCACGAATTTAACTCTACCCACATTTAATAAACCAAAACTAAACACAAATCAAAATGCAAGTGATTACCTGTGCCAATCAAGGCCAAGAACTACAATGATAAAGAGGAGGAACATAGCTTCAAAGAGAAAAGCAGAGCACATGAAAACCATAGAAGCAACAAACGGTATGGCAGCTGAGAACTCAGCAAACCAGTGTTAATCACTGATTACTTTCTAATCAAATAAAAGATGAAAAGATTGAAATTTTCTATAAATCCCTTCAACAAGATTTGTATTTTGTTACTTTTAGTTAAAGATATTTCAAATGCAATAATAAAAAATCGAAATAAAAAGAAAAAGAAAACCAATTAACACATATCCATCGCTCAACTCATAAAATTACTGAAATAATCAAATATAAGTGTGGAGATTTGAATCTAGGTGGAATTTATTAATTTTAGAAAGCCAGAAACGTAAATGCAAGAGAGGAGTGAGTTACTTCTAAACATGAAAATTTAAAAACGAAGATGAAAAATCCAAAACAATCCTATAGATAGGGACGTGGCCTTGGAGGATGGATTTGGAGTTAGCAGAGGAGCAACAGGCGGCCTTGGAGCTAGAGCAGCAAAGCGAAGGACGTTGAACGAGGAAGAGTTAGCGACACATGAGAGGCGGCAGATGAGTTGCTTCATTGAGAAAAGGGAAGAAAAAAATTTTGGTGAAAAATGTTAAGTGTTCAAAAAAGGGAAAGAGGAGAAAGGGTTTGAGATCTTTCGTTTTTTTTATTTTTTAATTGAAACATATGTGTCACTTGAAAAAATTATGACATGAAAATTTACACATACTCCCAAAATAGTGACATATATAAATTTACCTTGATTTGACTAGGTCATAAATGTCACTTTCTTAGAAACTGATATAAACTAAGTGACACAAAAGACTAGTTTTCTTGTAGTGTATCCAATGGAGATTTCTTTCATATTCGTTGTTGTGCTCACATCCTTAATTTGTTGTTCAAGAGGGCTTGAAAGAAATAGACAGGGCAATATGGAAAATTAGTGAGAGCATTAAATATGTCAAAGGGTTTGAGGCAAGTGTGTGAAGCAAGTGTCTTTAGATTGTAAAAAGGGTTTGAGGCAAGATGTTCCTACAAAATGGAATTCCACTTATCTCATGCTTGAAAGTGCCTCGTATTACAATCAAGCTTTTTATCACATACTGTTGAGTGATTGTAATTACACTTATTGCCCTTCTCTAGAGGAGTGGTTAAAGTAGAGAAAATTACCAACTTTGTGCGTCTGTTCTATGAGACTACGTGTATTTTTTCTGGCTCAAAGTACCCAACTTCATCTTTGTCCTAAAGTGTTTGTTACTCATTTGACTTTGAAGCAACACTTGGAAAGTGAATATAGCTATTTGATGGATATGGCCAAATGCATGATAATTAAGTTTGAGAAATATTGGTCAAATTATTCCATTATTTTGGCTATCGTAGTTATCTTGGATCCACGGTACAAACTGCAATTTGTTGAGTCTGCATATAAAAAGCTTTATGGGGTTGATTTTAATCTAGAGTTTTCTAAAGCTAGAGAGAAGTTGTTTTCTTTGTACAATGAGTACGAAAAAAATCAACTTGTATTGCACCTTCTTCATCTACAAATTATGATGATATGAATTTAGAAGACTTGTCAACTATGAATGCTAGTGAGGAAGATGCTCTATTAAAGGTACAAAACTTTTCAAAAAATATATTTTTGTGTTATATATTTATGTACTTTTTTGGTGATTCTTATTTCGTATTTTATGTATAGAAATTTGATGATTTAGACAATGTTAGACTAACTACTTCAACTCAAAAGACACAATTAGAGATGTATTTGGATGAACCAAGGACAATCGATTTGGATATTCTCCTATTTTTGAAAGGAAACCAGTTTCGTTATCTGATCTTGCATGTATGGCTCGTGATATTTTAAGCATTCCTGTTTCAACAGTTGCATTCCAGTCAGCTTTTAGTGTTGGTGGACGAGTTCTTGATCAATATAGAAGCGCTCCTATGCCTGATACAGTAGAGGCTTTGATTTGCACTAGAGATTGGTTGTTTGGACAATAAGTAACTTATTAACAATTTCTCTCTCTCTCTCTCTCTCTCTCTCTCTCTATATATATATATATAAAAAAAATTTTTTGTTTATAAATATTTAAGTTGATCATTTTATAAATAAGTTCATTTTACAGAAGATGAAAGTCTAAAGATAGATGAGTTGACTGAGAATATAATGAACTTGAGTATCAACCAACAAGCTGGAGAATTGACTGGTAGTTCTACAACGTGATGAAGGTCTTAATTGTGTCAGTGTAAAACTAATTGTGTAAGTTGTTATGATTTTAATTTTGATATTATTTTGAAATAACTATAATCTTTTACTTATATTTTTTTTACAGGTTGCTTGAGAGTTAAGGAGATGAAATGGATTTTTTTCTACTTTTACATATATTTAAAATTTATATGGAACTTGGTGTTTAGTAGACTATTTATCGTGTTGTGGAATGGAGTTTGTTCGAGACTTGGTATTTAGTGGACTATTTATTGTGTTATGGATTAAAGTTTGTATGGGACTTGGTATGTTATGTATTTATATTGTGTTTTGTGAATTGAAGTTTGTTTGAGACTTGGAATTTTGTAGACTATTTATTATGTTGTGGATTAAAATTTGTATGAGACTTGGTATTTAATGGACTCTTTATGGTGTTGTGAAGTAAAGTTTGTATGCGACTTGGTATTTAATGGACTCTTTATTGTGTTGTGGATGGATTTTGAATATTTGATTATTGTTATTTAAAAAAAAGGTTGAAAATTGTAATGTGTATTCATGTCATAATCATGTCAAAACATTCAAATGTGTCATAATCGTGTTAAACGGGTTGTATTCCTGTCAAACCTGAAAATGACCTGTTTATTATTCGTGTTAGCGTGTCACCCGTTTAATAATTGTGTCGTGTTCAGGTTGGGTGTTATTCACATGAAAAATAAATGGATTGTGTTTGGGTTGGATCAAGTTTTATTGTGTCATAGTTCAACATGACACAAACACGACCCGTAAACCCATATTCCCACCCTACCTTCTACCCAAAACACCACAAGCCTACTCCTACTTCTATTTTTGGGGATAGTTCATTATTCCTCAAAAATCAGTGTCCTTTGCCTCAAAACCCTTCAAAACAGAAATCCTTTACCAGTAAAAATCCTCAGCCAGATCCACCAAACCAACTCACTATAACTCCCAATCCAATCACCACATATCCTTAGAATCTTACCATTGAACCTTAAATTTCAAACCAATCTTTTTCTTCAGAAGACACATTTGATCATGAAGAATTTGAAAATTTTGACTTTGATTCATATAAGATTCTTCCCATCATGATGCAAATTGTTGATGGTGATCCTCAATCTTTTCATACGCATGCTATTGTTCAAGATCCTTCTGATGAAGATGAATATATTAAGGATACTATTCATAGAAATCGAAACACTCATCAACCTACAAGAGATAAAAGTTCTTTCATCACTTTTGATGATTACAGTATTGATGATCAAAGAAACAAGATTCATGAAATGACATCTTGGTGCAATACAGAAATGCTATGCCTTGGATCCACAGTTAAACATGCTATTCTTGACCTCATAGCAAGAATGATAGGTTCCTTGTGAGAATATGGTTAAAACTTAGGGAACACCACCAATTACAGATTATTGATTCTGTGGACATTAGTCAGATCATGTTTTATATCGACTTTGAATTTCTGGGTAGTCCGATTCATGTTGAAGACAAAGCAAGAGAAAAATTTTTTGAGCTGAAATGTTGTTCTTTTAAGCCCAAGCATATTCATCGCCATTTTAAAAAGGTCCGTGATTTTATCTCATTGGAGGATTGAATGATCCCAATCTTAAGCAGGCTTATCTTAATCAACTTCTAGATTCTTTGGGATCAGAAACTTTGAGGTTCATTTCATCCAAAGTTATGACTCTTTCTTAAGTATCTTTGGGGAATTTGCTTCAATTTATGCTTCAACAACTGCAAAAGCTTTCTAATAGCTCCAAATCTCTTACTGAATATAATAGTGTTTGGAAGAAACTTGAAAAAATTTGCCAATAGCCAGATCTCAAGATTGAGTGTAAAGGTGGCAATTCTCGTCTTTGCCTAACAAAGAAAAAGAGGCATTTTAGAAGATTTAAAACATATTCTTCTTCTTGGTCCAAGAAAACAAGAAGATTCTTCCATAAAAAGAAAACAAAGAGGAAGTGTAACAGATGTTATATCTGTAATAAAAAAGGACATTTTTCAGAACAATGTCCTCAAAAGAAAAAGAAAAACAATGTTTTCCATACCATTTCTCAAATTACGAGAATTTCTTGTACAGATGAAGACCTTGAATCTATTTTTTCATAACAAGAAGTAGAAGATGAAGACATTCTATTTATGATCAGTCGGCTAGATTACCTTTCAAAAGAAGAATTCTATGAGTCTTATGAAGCTCAATTTAAGGACATCTAGATTTGATAAGCCAATCAATATGCTTGCTCTAATTGACACCAGAGCGGCAGCTTTAATTCTAAATCCAACTATCTTTCCTTTACAGTATTAGATTTCTCATCAACAAAATTTTCGTGCTACTAACAATAAGGTTTTTTCTACATAAATCATCTGTAAAAAGGTAGATCTTGAAATCTTTCCAGGATTATCTTTTTCTCATAAATTTCTGGGTTCAACTTTACTTGATAAAGACTTTGCTATACGTTTTGACTTACTAGCCCAGTTTTTTAAAAAAAAAGTTTTGATTAAGCCTGATTGGCTTAGATATAGAAATTATTTCCATCCATGGGTTAAACTAGATTCATCCTATTCTTTGACGCATTAGAAAATCTAAAAGCCCATATTCTGTCTACCTCTGCAGCCAATAGTCATTTCTGAATTTCTGATGAAATGTTCATATCCTCTTTGGAAAAATTCTAAATTCTTCGCCTTTCTTCCTTTTAAGAGAAATGAAGATGTTAGCCCTATAAAAGCAAGCCACAGAGGAATGAGTCTTGAACATTACAATCTTGCCATCCAGGAATTAGAACAATTACAAGATTAAGGTTTAATTGAACCAACAGAGTCTGTATATGCTTGTGAAGCTTTTTATGTCGGCAAAATACTTGAACAACTTAGAGAAAAATTGAGATTAGTGGTTAATTTTCACCTTCTCAATTTATTTCTAGCTGACAATAAATTTCCAGTTGCCAATACCTATACTTTCTTTGCTAACCTTGCTAAAGCTCGTGTTTTTTCCAAAGTAGATCTTAAGGCAAGATTTTGGCAAATGGGAATTCAAAAAGATGAAAGATTCAAAATAGGGTTCTATATTCCAAATCATCATTTTCATTAGATTGTCATGCCTTTTGGGTTAAAGCAGCCCCGTCTATTTTTCAAAAGGCTATGGTCAAAATCTTCCAACCCCTCATGTACAATATGCTCATTTATATTGATGATCTTCTTTTGTACTTTTCAACAATAGAAGAACACTTGACTCTAGTACAACAAATGCATTTTTTTCTTCTTCAATATGGTATCATGATCTCTCCCAAAAAAATGTGTTTTGCGGTTCCAGAAGTTGATTTCCTGAGAATGACAATTACAAAAGGACAATATCGCCTTCAGCCTCATATTGGAAAGCAACTATTAGATTTTTTGATGAAAATCTTTCCAAGCAGTAGATTCAACAAGTGCTAGGCATCATAAATTTTATGGTAGACTTCATCCCCACACTTTTAATTGCTATTCACCCTCTTTAGCTTATGCTTAAAAAGAATGCTCTATCTTGGGGATTTGAATAGACTACTGCTATATCTGCCAAATTAAGAAGATTGCTCAAGATCTTCCTCCCTTGCAAATTCCTTCTAAAGGGAAAAGAATTTTACAAATTGATGCTAATGATTTTTATTGGTCAACAATTCTTCTTGAAGAAAAGAATGGAAAAAGAAGTGTTTATGGATACAAGAGTGGTTCTTTTCTCTAATTCTAATATCCATTACCATTCCACATTTAAAGAAATTCTTGCAGTAAAAAAAGGAATTGAAAATTTCCAATTCCATCTCATTGGCCATCATTTTCTTGTGGAAATGGATATGAGTTCTTTTTCACGAATGTTATAATTCAAACAAAAGCAATTGTCACATTCTTAGCTACTCAGATGGGCAACTTGGTTTTCACAGTTCAATTTTGATGTCAAACTTATCAATGAAACTAAAAATGTCCTTGTAGATATGTTATCTCGGCCTTGACAATTTAAAGACAATTAAGGCAATTCTCTTCAGATTATTCCAATAATTCATATGATGCATCCTATCACTCCCTCACCAAATGAATGTGAATTTATTCCTCCTGAAGTCCCAACCTTAAGAGCAAATCAGTCTCTAGAATAGTCTCATCATCAACAAATGATGGCATATCAAGCCAAGATCCTCACTTAGCATGGTCCATTCCCTTTTAGGAATATTAAAATTCATCCAGACTTTCCATACATGAAGATTTATCAAGTTCAAGATATTGAAAAAGATTTCAATCCAAAAAACTTATGGTTTCTCTAGCACCTCATATAGCAATTTTCAATTGGAATTGAATGCAATCTCAATTATGTGTTAAACAGAATGGCTCATACAAGTCATACAAGCTTCTTGTATAGTTATAGAACTCTCAACACTCCTTTTAGGTGTTTTCAAATTTTTCTTGAATGGTTTCATCCTCTTTCATGGTGGAAAAATTAGTTCGAATACCAGAGACAAAAAAGTTTCAATCTTCAAGGCCAATGGGCATCACACCACGTCATTTATATTTTTAAAAGAGCAAGCATTATTGCTAATCGAAATTTGTAGTCCTTCTCTCATCCGCAGGAATATTACTTGTCTCCATATAGCCTAGCACAGCAATGGAAAGCTTATCCTCAGAAGTTTCGAGAATTCCAAAGTTGGACCTCATAAATTAATTCAAGAACCCACCTCAGATTTGGCCATCCATTGAAGATGACACATTTTGAGAACAATACTCTCCAGAATACTCTTGTCAGCTCAAACAATATAGAAAGTTGTACTATTCTGCGCATAAACATGTGAAAAAAGGAGAAAGTTCTCAGTCTCAATAGGCCCAAGATGATAATGATCCATTTTTACAACTTAGCCTCCAGAATATGCCGCAACCGACAATTCCATCTTCATCTCAAAGCCAATTGCAACCATCATATTTTCAAGATTCGCAAGACCCATATAGCTTGGATATACCTTATCTCTAACAACTTTTGGAAAAGGAATCTTTGCTAGTTCAAAACAAGAAAAAAGATGATGACATACTATCCTTTAACATGTTGACATGGTGGAGCCCAGATAGTGATGATGACTCAAATGAATATCCAAGAATTTCTAACATCACCACTCCGTCAAAATGATGTCCCTATTATAATAATTATGGCCTTCACAAGTCAAGTCTATATGACACCTTTAATATAACTTTTAAAAACTTTAGACTTTACTTTAATACTTTTGACTTAAACTTTCACGGAAAAAAAATTTCCTTTTACTTTCCTTTGTTTTCTTTTGTTTTAGTCATATTTCCAAGTAACAAATGTCTTATCTTGTAGAAAAATATGTCCAAGTGTCCTGTCTTGTAGAAAAATATCTTGTAGCTTGGGAGGTGCCCAACCCTCTCTCTAATATAAATAAAAGCTCTAGCTTCTCTTTGAGAGGCATAGACGAGACCACTTTGTAAAATATCAGTGTTATATCTCCTTATTCTCTCTCTCTCTCTCTCTCTCTCTCTCTCTCTCTCTCTCTCTCTCTCTCTCTATACAACTTAACTAAACTCTTTGCTATGATTTTGACCATACTTTGAAGCTATTCTTTGAGCCATAAGAGTTCCTTTAGTGATGCACTAGTGCCAGGAGGTTTTGAAAATGCTCTGTTGTTATGAATATTTTGGTTCAAAGTTTGGCTTCTCTATTTGGTATCAGAGGTGGACGACTGGAGATTGAGTGTCAAAGATAGTGGCAAGTCTGGTTGAGTGGAATTAGCATAGAATAGAGATAGATGGCAGCTGGTGTTGTGGTTGCTGGAAATGTTGGTTGTGAAGTGGAGGGTTTAACTTTTTTTTTAATTCATTAAAAATCAGAATCATAATAGATAATAAGTTTTGTGTGTATTAAATTCAAGTAAGAAGGTGTTGTGGCGGTAAGATTGAATTTATTTTCTTGGATGGTATGATTTTGAATTGCACTAATTTAAGTTTTTAAAAATTTGTTCCAAGCGTACTTTGGTAATTATAGTCAAAATAGATGAAAAAATGATGTCATATACCAAACTAACAAAAGGGTAGTCAATGATAACATTTTTAAAAGGAAGGGGTAGGCACTAATATAACTTGACAAAAGGTGACATAACTCGTAATTTCGCCTAAACCTACAGATGGTCTATGACATTTGCCCATTTAAATATTTTATGTTAGGCTTTAATTATTTTTGTGCTTATTTTTAGATTGGACTTGGTAGGGTTCGATTTAATTAATTTTCAAATTTTTAGTTTATAATTAAACTAGTCTAGCAACGAATTTAAATAATGTGCAAGATCTAGATAAAGTTTTCGCAAAAGCCTGTTATTAATGGTGCACAACCAACTCATGATTGTGGAGAGCTTTTATATAGTTGATGTTTTCGTCCAAGTTGAATCCATTGGTTAGCAGTTTATAGACATTGAGGAGAAGATCAATCAAGAGGTTAAGCCTGAATGCTTGTAAATAGAGAGGTTTAAAGAGCTCTTGACACACTATTGATGCATAATTTACCTTCCGTTTTCCTTTATTTTACCTTTCACTAAACATACCTGAGCTTCCATTGTAGTTCAAACTTCCCAAAGAGAGTGCACCAAATTGGGAAATCATCTATTGAAGCCTACAGACCAAACTACCATTAACCTAGCTGCACTATTAAAATATTTGTAAGTACAATTAAAATGTGTGTTTATTATTATTATTCATAAGTAATATAAATTATTCAGTTTTATTAAATTCTCATATTTTTTTAATTAGTTAATTACAATTTTATTTTGCTTAAGTAAAATATCTACCTAGTTTGGAGAGAGTTGAGACAAATTTCAAATTTTCTCTCCTTTTATTCGCCTCAAACCCAAGGGAGGAGGTGGTATAATTTTGGGCCAAAAATGCTATCTTATCCAACCCATTATGCTATCCAATGCGCTCAAACTTCAAACTAAACATGGTTAAGCATTTTATACCATTTTATGCCATGCTAATCGGGCCATCAAACATGCCTTCAGAGGATTATAAGTAATTCCAAAGACATAATGATATGCAATAGAATTATCTTAACCCCTAAGGGTTTGTTAACTTCTCAATCACTTATGGGCTATGTCTCCCTTTTCAGGTTGGAATCTCTTGGGCTCTTTGCTTTTACTGTAATTCAGCTTGCTTTTGCTTTGGATCTTCGTCTTGGGCTCATTTTAGACTTAGTATTGGGCTTGAAAATCCATATCCAACAACTTTTATTATTAATTTACTAAAAAAAAGGAATTTCCCCAAAAAAAAAAAGAAAATAGTGCAAAATGCTAAAACTTTTTGCTAATTTATTTTTTTCTCATCTCAATTTTTGAAATTGTTTTAATAAAACATTAACAATCTCTAAGTTATTGTTATATTGTCACCCCTTCCTCTCTTCTACATCTCCTTTCATAAAGGATTAAAAGTGAGGATCTTTTCTTGATCTCAACTTTTCTAAACTTTAATGATTTAATACCATGACCCATTTGGGTTTTACTGTTTATGAGTGGTTTAAGTTTTGTTTCATTCTCTTTTCTTTATTATATAGTTTTTATTAAGTACCAATCATATCCTTGAAATTAACTTAGGTGAAAGTCAAATTTAGGGAGAATTCTAGTTAACATTATGTTGATGATCGATTTGGCTCAAGCCTAGTGGATCAATGACAAAGGCTCAAACAAATCTGAATATGATATCTAATACGAAAAGGCCATGGCACTATAGTAAAATCAATGCAGTACAAACAGTAAAAGCCTTTGAACTTTGAATATGATAACATAATTTATAAAGCCTAGCTAGCATTTGTCTGCAAGCATGCAAATTCAGTCTCTAACAAATTCAGTCTCATTCTTTGGACTATGATTCATGGTATCTTGAAGCCTAGGGCCAAATATCACTTAACCCTATTTGAACCTAAATCTGTAGTCATTCTGTATTTGATCTGAACCTCACACAAGCTAAGTTGACCCAAGCCACCAATGGGGCTTAGATGGGCTGTAGTCTAGTTGATACAAACAAAGAAATATGAAGTCCAAATAACCCAAGTTGTTGAACCCAAAGCCCATATGGGGGATACTTTGGTCATTAACAATTAAGGTTGAGGGATTAAGATGGTAAAAGGTTCTTAAGATAGATTTAATATTTTATTATCACATATTTATCCCATATTATATCAGATAAATAACCCAAGCTTTTATCTTATTTCCCTTGGATAATTGTTGATAATTATGTGATAGTTATCGCTTTTTATCGTTATCCTGGCCTAAGTTGACTCCAACTGCAACCCTCACTCATTATAAGAAACCGAGCCATCACATTCATTCATCATCAATCAGTTTCATACACAAGATCCCAATCTAAAATCACTGCTAGCCGTCCATATAAATTGGTCACATCACAGTAGCTAAGTCCATTCCTCCCTACCTAAAACACGATGCAGACACATTGTCTAGGCACATTCTCTTCCCATGAAAGCTTGCTATGTCTTCCCGTCAAAGCTTGCTATGTCATCAATCCAGGCCTAAATATTGTAATTCACACCAGAGTCAACTTAAACACTACCCTGTATAAAAAATCAACCTTTACCGTTCAGATCATAACAGGTCGTCAAAGCCTTCGCAGCCATTCCTCTTCACTCCAGAATACATTCAAAGGTCGCCCAGTCACATATATGCTGTTTGATTACGTTGTCATACTCAAGATTGCCGTGAGATCAGTCCTTACGAGAATCCAAGTCAAATCAACACTACAAGAAAAAGGGTATACATGTCACAAAATTTTTGTAAGTTTCTGGAAAGCTGAAAAATATGCACACCCCTCCCCTTGGTCATAGCAATATGCGTCAGTATTTGCAAAAGGCGGGTTTGTTTTTGTCATTATTTTCAAAATGTGACAAGTATTTATCATAATTAAAAAGAGACAGTATAAAAACCTAATTCTAATTAGGGATGGTAATTTGACCCGGCCGGGGCCGGGAATCCAGAAAATCCGGACGTCCGGGGCTGGATAGTAACCCGGAAAACCAGAGAATATAGCCGGGGTCGGGGAGAAATTTTCTGTCCCGGGGTCGGGAACCCGGAATTAAACCCGGGGGATGTAATTAAAATTTCAAAATTACCTCTTAGGTTGTAATATTTGCTTATAACCCCTTAGTAAATCTAAGCTCATTTTCTTATTTTTTTAAACAGTTCAACGTGCAAAACCCAGCCCAACAGCCCAAAGCCATAATTTAAAAAAAACTTGCACTAGCCACAGCTTGAACTCAAGCCCTCTAACATATTTAGACAACACAGCACACAACCACTGGACTACAGCTCCTTTTGACATAAATTTATGAGTCTCAAGATACATATAAGTCTAGCCCATGCCATAGTTTCAAAAATTAAATGAAGAATTGCTCCCAAGCCTTGAACCCGCGCCTTCCCAACTATTCAAATAGCACACTACCAGTGGAACAAAGCCCTCTTTACATAAGCTTATAACTATCCAAATATATATAATACATTAGAAAGTTTCAGAATTTTTACAAAATTGTACAACCCAAATTTTAATTCGGGTTATCAAAAAATCCGGTTCCGCTCGGGGTGCCCCGACCCGAAAAAAAAAATTTCAAAAAATTTTCTGGGACCGAATTCAAAAATTAAACGTCGGGACCGGGGCCGGGACCGTCGGCCCCGGGTTTTGCCATCCCTAATTCTAATAGTTTTACTCGATTTCTTTTCCTTTGCTGCCTCCATCCAGCCCCCTCCATCCAGCGCCATCGTCTTCATCTTCATCGGCTACCTCTTGAATCATGCTCTCACGCTTCTGCAGTTTCCTCCAGCCCCTTCATATTTATCTTCATTAGCCACCGGTGGCCACAACATGCAATCTAATCTTTGGCCCACTGCATCCCATTATCACGGTAAGATTAAACAATCTAATCTCTTTTGTTTTTACAAATTAAACTATACTTTGCTGTCTAAATGACGCATATGAATTTTTTTATTATTCAAGAAAGCGTTTAGTTTATGAATTCTAGGCCCAAACCTCTTGTAATTTATGTTTTCGCTAAAGATGAGACGTTCAAGAGACAAATTCTAATTTTTAATTAATCTGTAGCCTTCATGTTCTCCATTATTAATTATTTTTTTTATCATTTTGGTTTTAACATGCAACTGGTTGAAACCCATTTCATTTATATTTGTCATTAACCTAGAATCTGTCTTGCTAATGACTACACGAATTGGATATTTTATTTGATTTTGTTAATGGCGTGACATTGTTTTATAAATGTAACTGTGTTTTGGACCCAGGAGTTTGCTTCATTTCTGACCTAGGATTAAAGGGAAAGTCATCTTTTGATCATTGTCTTTTTACTTGTAAAAATGTCTGTTCACATTTATTTTGGAAGTATTAAAATATAATTGTTTTCGACTGTACTTTTACATAATTTGTTAGATACGTTTTTCTTTTGTTCTTCTCATTGAAATTGATTGTTTTGGAAAATAGCTAAGTTCAACTAAATTTTATATTGAACTGATTTTTAAAGCTTTGTCAATGATGCAGGTTTCACGCCATAAGAGGGGCATAATAAATGAACCAAAGGCTTTGAAACCCGTTCCAGTGATTGTTCGCTGCAAGTAAGCTTGCGTTTTCCTAACAATGTTTAGCTTGTTATTGCATTGAAAAATTATATTTCTGCTAATATCACGATAGCATGTTTGCATTATTCTGAGCAAAATCTAATTGGGCTGAAATTGGCTTGACAATCGGATTCCTTTTTTACTTAAGTTATTTCATCAAATCCATTGTAATAACTGGTTGTCTTTCCTTGATATCAAATCCATTGTTATTTCATCAAATTATTTTTTTTAATAGACTAAATTTGTGGCGACGTCATCATTAGGAGTAATACATTTGCATGCTAACAACCGAAATAAGTAAAATAATCGACCCTATAAAGTTGGTGATGCTGCTGTAGGTGCAACTTGGTATTATTGTAAAGTTTAACTAAAAGGAGTTAGCTATGGACTAACCAAATTTCCCTCGTGTATGAGTTTCTGTAGACCATTGAATGCCCAGTATGTTTCATTAAATACAGTACTACTGTTAATGTTATTAACATTAGATTTTTCATTATAAATCTAATTACTTTTGATGCATGCCTCAAAAATAACATGTCATCAATTATCGAATGACAGGAAAATTTTAATTATTGATTCGCAAAGTTCTTTATTCGAATAACTAGCTGTTCATGGTAGGATATTTATATATATACAATTGCATATTATAATCTTCGTTCTTTCATTCTCTTATTAGAATACAGTGGAAATTATTAATAAAAGCTGAACAAGTAATTAATATCTTAATATATTTGAGGTTTTTATTTATTTTGTTAATGACATTGTTTCTGCCATTGTTTAATTTAATGGCGTAATTTCATCTTATATTATACCTGTTTAAGTTAAAAGGATGAAACTTGTTGGAATTATAAGTTTTCATAATTGAAAAGACTCAAACTACCAATGTAACAACTGTTATTGTTTTCATTTTTCATGTTAGTATCCAAGTTTTGGGTTTTTATTGTGTCTTTTTTCATGTTTTTAAATATGTTGGTGAACCGGGTTTTCTATGCATCAAAATGAAAGTCTTTAAAAAAATGGTTTGTTTTTAAAATTTTAATTTCTTGAACCATGGCCTCGTTATAATGCTTGCCTGTTCTCTAATTAATCAATGGCTGTCATCTGTGTGATGGTGAGCTTGTAAATAGGTTAACTATTTTCTTGAATGCTAGTATTTGGTCATATTTTGTTTCTACTTATAAGGTGATCAAACTGCCCAGCAATATAATATGACTTTGATTGTTTCTTTGTATTTTTATTAATTAATCCACAATTATTCTTGTTTGTTTCATCTATGTGATGAATTTTGTGTTGCATGTAGTTTCCTGAACTTTGAAGATGATAACGTTTGAGTTTTTGTTCATCAACATTCAACTCTATTTGTCTATGTTTCTTTTATCTCACTATCTGTTAGTTTCTATTCTTTATGTTTGGGGTTTTTTTTGCTGAAATCCATCTCCTGAGCTCCTATCTTGAGAATCTCAAAATTAGAACATTCTGATTGTTCTAAAGATTTTAGTGGTAATCTTTGTTGAATCCCTTGTCATCAAGAACTTAATGTTTCGTGGTGTTCTGCAGAGATGCATACATCAATTTCTAAAAATGGTATTAGAAAATGAGTTATTTCAAGGGTGTTAATTAAGTTTTTATTAAAAAATAAGAGTCAAGTTAGTGTTATAAACATTTGCATTTAAATGTAATTATTGCTCCAATAAAAAGTAACTTAATTTTTGTGTTTATGTATTATTATATAAAAATGAAGCTTTAAATATATATTTGTTTCTTCGGTCCCTCAATTACAAATGTCATGGTCAGCATCCAAGGGTCACATTTCTTGTATTTAATTGTATAAAAATGGAGAGTGAGAATGAAGCATTAGGTGACTGAGAGGCATTTCAATCTTGTCTTGGTCAGTTGATTAAAACAAGATGATTGCTTAAGAACGTAGTGTTTGGAATACATTTTAGCCATGGCTGAAACCTATAGATTGTCATTACCATGAGTAGCGACGGTCACTTCTCTAACGTATCTTAAATTCATTATTTTTCCTTGCTTTCTTTTCAGAAATTTCCCCTCTTCTGTTCATTCTCGCATGTATTTATAATTTGTTGTTCCATTTGCAAGTTGTAAGTGCACATTTTCATGCTTATATACAAGCATCGAAGAAGTTCCAGTTAGATATGGCAACATCTGGTTCTCTACTGCAGGTTTAGAATTCTATCTCATATTCAACTATGGAATTCTGCCTTTCCGAGCTGCATGCTTAATTTAGAATTCTTGGACAACTCAACAGCTGATTATATCATTTCATATATATATACACCATTGAAGTACTTGTTCGACTGTAACGAAGGTTAATTAATTTGTTCTTTTTATTGAAACTACATAGTTCAAGTCAACAGATTCAAACTTTGCAGCTAATTAATTTGAAAATAAACTCGCTTGGAGTGGATTTATTAAACAATATCAAACCAAAACACAACCATCACATCTCAGTGTTTGTTTCATTGTCTTATTGTGTATGAATGTTTTTATATATTGCGAAATCTTATATACGTTATATCTTAAATATTTACATGCTAAAAAAGAAAAATTAACTAGCTTACTTTACCGTAAAAATAACCAACCCAATATACAAAACAAATCCAAAACAGCCGACACTTAACCCAAAAAGAAGCCCATTATACCATAAAAATAACCAACCCAATATACAGATAGCTCTCAAACCAGCCCACACTTAACCCAAAAATAAAACAAACCAGCCCACTATACCCTAAAAAAACCAACCCACTAGGCCCCAAATAAACACTATATTAGCCAACCAACTATACAAAAGACAACCAAACTAGCATACACATAAGTAAAAAAAAAAAAGAGTGTTGTTATTCAAGCCCCATTTAATATCTCTTTAAGCCCCATCTCTTTTTTCTTGTATGCTCAACATGATCGAATTATCATAACTTGTCCACAAATTAATTGTACATTCCTTTATTGATTTGGTTTGTTTCTATGTGGGTTTTTTTTTTTTTAAAACCATATATATCTCTGTTCTGCTTAATTTATGCCTTGATTGCTATAATTTATATTATATTCCTTGGTTTGTGTTGAATTATGTTGTTTTCAGTTGTAATCTGTTCGGAAAATTTTTTGCTATAAAAATGCTCCTTGTTTTATTTAATTTTATTTTTTATTTATTCGTAGTATAAAAACAATACTGAAGATTCGAAACAACAGTTTTTCATTTGTTTCATTGTACTTTGATAGGTCCACATGGTGGTTAAAGTAGTACTTTTGTTTTACTAACTAGTATTGTTCTTCCTTTGACTTGAAGGCCAGGAAGATTATAGCAGGTTGAGGCCACTGAGTTACAGAGGTGCAGACTTTTTGGTGTAGACTTCAAGGCCCGGAAGATTATAGTTGGGTTATTTAAATTATTTTGCTTGAATATTGGCTTTTAGCAGTAGTCTTATCTCAACAAAACCCTTTATGACTGGAACAACTTTTTTTTGGGGTTTTTGCTGGGTTATTTCTTCTATTTTTGCTTTTCTTCTTCTGTGAACCAATTTTGACATCATTGATGAAAGGCAACTGGTCCTTTGTGTTAGCATCAGCCGACTATTTCCAAGATTTTGGCCCATCTAAGTGGAAACTTGCTTACTGCCCTTCGGGTTAATACACTTTCTCTTTCTCGCTTTATTTTTTTGCTGAGTTTTGATCATTTTGTTGATTGGTCCATTTTGCATAATGTAAAATTTTTGCTTTCTTACTCGCCTCCTAACTTTTGAATTTGTTATATTAATCGTTATGTCATTGTGTGTGTCCATGTGTGCGTGTGTGTGTGTGCACACACACACAACGGACTGTTTGCATGCATGCTTTGTTATTATTGCAATGAGTTATTGGTTTGGTTATTTTCCATGATATTACGTTATGAATGAGTACTTAACTATTTTAGAAATTTGTGTTGGTATATGTAAACTACTGCATTAAAGCATTACATCTTTGTTCCCAACACTAAATAAACCCAAAAAAAAAAAAGAATTGTACCGCAAATTTTCAAATAAATACCATACATGTAAATTAAATAACATGTTGGCCATGTGTTATAGTTTACATAAATTTTTTCCATTATTTTTGCAACGAGTCATAGCCACACTTAAAACCTTTAAACTTCTAAAATATGTTTATATACTCTACTATAGTAATCTGCTATTTTGCCCCTGAATAATAACATGTTACAGTGATTTGTAAAATTACAATTCTATTCTATTCACGCCAGTTTGATCATAACTTCGGGTAAACTATATGGATTCATGAATCGTAAGTTTTTCTAAAAACTAGACTTCTAGAGCTTTCCAATATATAGCACATCGTTTAGTTTATTGTATATCAATACAATTAAATCCGAGAAGTTGGTTGACTAGTAGAGATAAAAATGAAAGGTTTTACTCCAATTTGTCGCAAGTTTCTCTAAAACTCTTACAAATATGAAAACCACACAAAAACATGAAAATATCAAAGAATATAGCAAAGAAACATGGCAAATTGATATGAAAATAATAAAAAAAATACCCATTAGTACTTAAAATTGCTGAGTTGTAGATAATTTTTTAATATTGTTCCTTATTTGTTATGCTTTAACATATGACTGTTTTGATAATTGCATTTACATGTTTTTGTAGATTTGCTTAGATATATGTTTACAATACATCTTGTCAACTACTAATCGACGCACGTGGCATTATATAATAATCTACATGTCTGTTCTTAGACTGGTAACCCTCTTTGTGTCAGTTCTTGACAAACAGAAACATACCAGAAAACGACATGTATTACCTCCTTGTCGTTTTTAGTACGAGGATATGTGTCAGTTCCTACCTGACAAACAGATAATGTCAGCTTAACCAAACGACAAAAAGTGGAATACTTGTCATAGCGATATGTGGCAGCCAAAAAATGATACAAATGCCTTTTGTATCATTTTTTGGCCTACACAATGCCCCATTATTCTTGTAGTGCAGTGTCAAAATTGAGCTCCCTAGTTATTTGTTGTCATTCTATCCTAGCAGATACAAAAATATTCCAATCAGTCACTTATTTCGGTCTATCTATAGTTGAAATCATATTTTTTTCAGCTCCTATTATCCTATAGTCAGTCTATCGATTACCATTGCTCATGTTTATATTTGCTCCCATCGCCACTCGTCCTCTAAGCATCCTTAGCCTGTTTCCTCATGTGTAATAGCTATCATATATTTTCAACACTGTGTTTCCTAATCAATTAGAGATGATGGAAAGGGTATTCAGTCATTTTCTCCCAGAAAGGGTAATTTTGTATTTTATTGTTTCTATCAAGGCTATTCTTGTCATTTTGTTTGGCTGTAAAAATGAGACAACAAATTATCAACATTGTTATTTTTTCCCTTTGATTCTTTCCTTTTCCTTTGTTGAGTCTCCATTTCTTCTAACAGTTTTCCTCTCACTTCTATCCTGCCCCCCAAAGCAATGGTAAAGTATATAAATTTTTGATAAATAGGTTAATTTTAAAAAATTGACCAAAATTAGGGGGCATTTTTTAAAATTAACCACATTTCAATAATAATAATAACATAACCACAAATTGTTTTGCTGCAAGCTTCTAACCTCGATAACTTGACAACTTTTTTTCATCTTTAAATTTGTCAGTCTCTAATATTCGACAATAAAAAATTTGTCGACCTATCAACTTTTTAGACTATGATTATAACATTTAAATTTTATTTCAAATATAGTTTATTTCAAGTGACCTCCTTAGTTTTTCTTTTTTGTTTTTCATAATTTCACCCCTTTAATTAGTAAAATTCAATATTTTAACTCTTAATTAAAAAATAAAAATAAAAAATCTTTTTCAAGAATTTGATTATAAAAATCATTTTCAAAAACATCTATGTTAATGTTTCACATTCTTTCTGAAAATTTTATTTTTTCAATTTTTATATTTCTCATTCAATGTTGTTTCAATCCATTGAATTTATGTTAATTACATGAGAAAATTTTTGAAATTATAAAAATTTTTTAGTAAAAGTGATGGTCGTTCCAGTGGGCACCGTCAGCTACTGAATATAATTTTTTAAAAAAATTTATTTGTAGGGTTTATCAAAAAAGTGGGTGTTGAGTAGCCTTAACTAACTTGATATTATTCATTAGAAGCTTTCAAACAATGATTTAAACCATTATTTTTTATTTTATTTGAAAAACTATCAAATAATTTTCTTATAAAATCTTAAGTAATTTTATTTAGAATGCATTTGTTTTAAGAACTTATATAATTGTCAACAAATCAATCTTATAACCTCACCTAATGCTTTTATAAATCTCATACAATTGCACCTGGTTTTGAAAATCTTATAAAATCTCTATTTTCATCTATGTATTCCTTTAATTTTGATACATCATGTAACAAAAATTGGCCATTAACAAAAGATGCATGTGAGATTTTCAAAACCATAAATTTCTCGTCGTTTGAGCTTTTAGCAATTAAATTGGAAAAAGGCCGGTAAGATTTATCCATTTTAATTCCTAAGCCCTTTGTAATTAATAACAAGCCTAGCCCACACTAACCAAGCCCGACCCCTTTAGGATTATATATGCAAATGAAAAAGGAAAAAAAAAACAAAAAATTCTAGAGAAGAGAAGAGGACAGATGCAGGAGGGGTGCAAGCTTCATGTGAGGGCTGTCTTGAGGACATTCTAAGGTATCGTTTCCAAATTTTTAGCTAAGAAGGATGGCTCCTAAGTGTTTCTACCAAGCAAATCATATGAAGCAAGTTTTTGTATTTTGTAGGAAAGCTTAAAAGAGAGAAGCTAGAGAGAGAAGAAAGATCAAAGATCAAATTGGAAGTCCCAATCAAGGTATTTCATACTTCTCTTAATGTTTATGGTTTTGTTTGTTGAAATCCTAAGAGTTAAGATGTTGAAATGAAAATATGGCTTGCTATAAACAGTAGATATTTTTGAAATTTCTCCAATTATTGGCTTTGACTTTGATTCTCAAGTTTAAATATGTTAAAATAGACATCTTATAGGTTTGTTTAAAGCTAGTTTCAATAAAAAGATGTTGAGTATGTAATTTTATATCAATTTTCGAATTTTGCTGTTTAATTCTGCAATTTTGAGCTTTCTGAAGAAAGTTTGTTTTGGGTAAATTATTGAGGCACCTAGAGGTCTCACAAAATTATAAAATTTTGTAGATTTGTTTGTACATATGTCTAGTTTAAACTTGGAAATTTTTGTGATTTTAGAAATTAACCAAGAATTGTTATGATTTTTGAATAGAACAAAGTCAGTTCTAAAAATGGTTTGACAAGACTGTTGTGTCTAAGAACTTAAATTATTTGAGGTACCTAACATATTTAGAATACTACAAAATTTTATATGATGCTAGATATGTATGTCTAGAAGGTTTTTACAAAATTTTAGATCATTTGGACACGTAGATTATTTATTAAAAATTAGAGGACTAGCATTACTCTATTTAGGAAGTTTGAAAACTAAGTAAACTGCAATTGATTAGACTAAGATATGAATTGGTTAAGGGAATCTTAAGCATTCAAGTTGGTTATGAATTGAATATTATATGATGAATTCTTTTGTCATGTTAGGACAAAGAAGAATCTAGTTCATTGTTGAAGGAGATGGCAAGCTAGATGGAAAGTTGACCTTGGAATTTACTACAAGCTAACCGAGTTTGTGAAGCTAGATCAGTGAGTGGGAAAAATATGTTTTCTTTCACAAATTATAAATGACTTTTAAATGCTATTTTTTTATATATACATGTTAGAAAGTTTTTAAAGTGATTAGCAAATTTATTTTCTAGATGAATGGATATGCGTACTTAGTTGTTTATTTAATAATGTTTATTTAGCTTTTCTTGGAAACAACAGCCATGATGTTTAAGCAAATTTAGAAGTTTTAAAGTGATTAGCAAACAATTTCTAGTTGAAATGAAGCAAGCATGTTTACTAGTTGATTTAGTGTTTGTTAGATTTTCTTACATTTCAATAAATTTAGAAGTATTTAAGCTAGTTTCTTATAGTATTTTTTTAAGATAAATATAGCAATATTTATATTACAGTTGCTTTGAGTAATTAGAATGTTCAAAAATTAGTTTCTAAAACAGCTTTAAACAAGATATAGCATTTAGAAACAAAAATTTGGATTTTATATTCAAAGTGCTTCTGATTTATCAAAAGGGTATATTTTACAATTTTAGAGAAATAGTATTAAAGCCTGATATTTACAATGATCATAACAAATTTTATTTTAAGAATTTCTTCAAGTATTTGAAAGATTCTCTTTTAGATTTTCATCATGAATTTTAAATGATTTAAATAATTTCAATTTTAGCTTGCATAAATTTTCAATGATTGATAAGTTACATGAAAAACAAGGTTTTAGCATATAAACAAGTTTTAAAAATCAGTTTTAAAAAGATAAGAAAATTCAGTTATAGTATCCTAAGCTAGTACCTAGACTCAGATAGTAAGATAACACATTTACTTAGATAGTGATATAGATATAGGCCATTGGGATAAGTTCAGACACATATAGAGGCTTTCAGCAGTGTGATCTGCGCCCCTAGCCTTTTGAGGGCCGCTCTGCGCATGCATATGATCAGAGTAGTAGATGGATCTACCTTTGCAACGTTAGATCTCACCAAGTATGAACAATTTAAGATAACTCTACCTGTGCAATCTTAGCCTTGCCAGGTATGATCAGTTTAGCAGGCTACGCGATGCTACATCTCGCCAGGTATGATCAGCTAGAGTTTGGGTACTTGTTTAGTAGATAAAAAATGTTTTAAATATTATTACATAAGTTAGCTTAAGAAAAGAAGCATTTTTAGCAAAATTGTATAAATTTCGTAAATCTTTAGAAAGAGTTTTATGATGATTGTTCATTTTTTCTTATGATTAGTATTATTTACAGAAGATATTTAAAATTTTAATGAAAATCATATCTTAGTGTTTCAAATAGCATTTTGAGCAAGTGCTTTAACATTATTATTATAAGCTTTGTTTTATGCGATTGAGAAAATTATTTTTCTTTTTTTTTTTTAAAGCATAGAAGTAAGCGTAAGTATTTGAAGAATTCAATAGCTTATTTATTCAAAGTTTTATAAAGATTAGATGATATGTTGCTCTATTATGCCCCAATTATTAGAAGTTTTATGAAGATTAATTTCAAAAGAGCAAAGATTTTGTCTTGTGATAGTATAACTTTTTCAAAAATTTGTTTACTAATATATCTCTAACCTCACTCGCCGAGTTTTGTACTCACTTCTTTCTTTTCAAAACCTTCGCCCCAGGTAAAAGCAAGGTGTGATTTAGTTAGCAAGTCTGGAGGTCCAACTACGTGATGGTGCAATGATGTATTTTACTATTGTCATTAAGGTTGTAATAGATATGTTAGAAAATTTTTATTAGCTATTGTAATTGGAGTTTTATTATATATTTATTAAAATAATTTTCAAGTTTGTTTAATAAGAAAGATAAGAGTTAAGTAACAGTCTCTAGTCCACAGTTTTAGGCATGATTTGCTCGTGTAGTTAGGGGTGGGTGGTGTTATAGTTTCTAACTAATATTAATCTAATTTAGTAAAAAGCTAAATGAGTTACCAAAATATTACAAAGTAATCCACCATGATTGAAGAATAATAAATTTATTATAAATATATATAATTTCTTAACTGGAGACTGAATTTATTCTAATGTGCACTACAATCCTTATAATATTACTTTTATTTTTGTTATTATTATAATCTTAATTTATCGGAAAAGAACAATTTAACTTTTAATTATTTTATGACATATACCTATTTTCATTTATTGAACACCAGTCACAACTATATCAGAGAATTCGACAATAAAAAATTAATCTTGGGTTTCTCTGTTTGATTAGAGATAGTAACATTCTAATTAATCTTGGGGCGAGTCAATGACATATTTGTCAATATTTAAATGTTAAAAATACATGAAAAAATTGAAAAAATTGACACAATTAGGGGCTCTTGATGAAATTTGGACACATCCTAAAAAATTTTCATGCTATAGGCAGTTTCTTGACAAAAAGACTCAATTACCCTTATATATTCAATTTTTTTCCAAAACCTATTTCCCTCTTTAGAGAAAATTACCGAAACCCCTCGACACCGCTCAAAACGCAAACCGACACGAGCATCGACCGAGGATAGAAGCAAGACGACGCAGATAGAAGCACCCATCGACATTGAGGTACGTTTATTTGTCGTTTTTTTGTAGTTAAGTGATTTATTTGGTTGTTTTCTATTTTGTTGGATTTGATTTAGTTTTTAAGGAATCTTAATTAGGGATATGAGTTTTTATCGGATTTGTGAACTTATTCTGTCTTTTTAGAGATAAATCTAGTGTTATTATATGATTTTTGTGGTTTGATGTGTATGAAAACTGTGAAAATCGACTGGTTTCATCAGGAGCTAGACGATGGCGAGTGTCGGATTTTTCTCGATACCACTCGACACGTCGTGTCAGATTCACAACCGACACTCGATATCAGTCTATTTTCGAAGATATCGAGTGTCGGATGAATAATCCAACACTCAACACTAGCTTTCATCCGACATGTCGAGTGTCGAATACATGAAAATCGATATATCGACGTCTCAAACCATGTATCCGACACTCGACATGTGTCGAGTGTCGGATGAATCATCTGACACTCGAATAATCCGACATCCAACAAAGTCATATAGTCGGTTGGAAGAATCCGATAGGAGTTTTGTTGGTTTATGTTATCAAGATCGATCGAGCCCGTCGACTGTTGTCGAGTTTCGTCAAGCGTTTTGGCAGGTTGCTTGTTTGAGCTTTGTTTTTTGGCCTTTTGCATCATATTTAACTATAACAGCCTTGTATTTGCAGGTTGAAGCAAAATGGCAAGTAAATTTGGACTGTCCTTCACCCTGAAGAGACCATATGATGAGCACTACCATGCGGTGATTACAAACTTGGCAAGTTTGGACTGTATTCAATGGATTCGCATGAACTTGAGTGCGAGGCAAAAAGACATGTTTTATGATACATGTTTTGGGTTTATCCAAGACATTCGAGAGCTGTCCTTTCCATGTCAGTTGGTGCACAATGTGCTTATGTGGGAGGTTAACACTCTAGGGTACGATGAAGAGATGTGATTCCTTATTGAAGGTAAAAATATGGTTTTGAACTATAATGTAGTTAAAAAATCTTATTTTTTAGCATCTGGTATTTGTAGTTATTTTTTTGTTATCATTATTGTCATCTTATGTTTTTTTCCTTCTTTATAGGAAGACTGATTCGTTTTTCTGCTCACAAGTTTGGTTTGGTTACCGGATTGAGATTTGCTTCTACGGTGCCACCAATATCGACTGTGTTGAATCCGTGCCCTTTGTTGGATACGTACTTCGATGGTGAGGACATGGAGCTCAAGGATTTCTATGGGAGACTTCAGAAATTGAATGTGTCTCGCATGCCAGACAAAGGTGTTGTGAAGCTGGCATTGTACTACGTGCTGGAGCATTTTTTCATGGCATAGGATTGACGTCGACTTGTC
This sequence comes from Boswellia sacra, assembly GCA_013180625.2. NCBI lineage: Eukaryota > Viridiplantae > Streptophyta > Magnoliopsida > Sapindales > Burseraceae > Boswellia > Boswellia sacra. The sequence continues at coordinate 14,600 of SNVD02012615.1, read as the reverse complement.
TCCCGTGTGTGATTGAATTTTGTCAACACACTGGATAATTTTAATAATTATCCATGGGGTTCGGTGTCTTTTGATAAGACACTTAAAGGAATAAGAAACGCATTGGACGGGAGGTTACAAAAATATAAGATGCGAGCCAAAGCAAAGACGAAGCAAGTAGAGAGATATAACTTAGAAGGTTACCCTATGCTATTCAGGTATATACTGCAAAACATGTGTGTTGACGTGTTTATTATTTTTTTTGGCGTACAAATTTAAATATATAGTGTCACTAAATAACCTTTATGAAGGTTTGGTTATACGAGGTCGTACCGTACATTGGCGTGACTTTTGGGTGAGTGGCCAAGGATTGTGAGGGGAGGATATCGCGCTTGTTGAAGTGGGAGACAACGAAGACCCCGTCGGAGCACATTGTCAAACATGATGTCCTATGGGTTAGGAGGTTGGTATGTACGGTTTCGCTGTCTTATGTACTTTTCTTGTTTTTGGTCACACCGAATCACTGTTTAATCTGATTGATTATTGTTTACGCAGGCTCGTCCACTCGTCCTTTTGAAGCCATCTAAGGTGGAGCAGAGGACAAATTGGTATGTTAGGCTCGCTGAAATAATTGGCAGAGAGGTGCACATGTGGCCTATGCGACATCTGTGGGTGCTCCATTATTGCCCATTAAGAGGATTGAGCCACTTCTGACAGAGGATCCCTCTACTCCACCTCCTGATGGTCAGAATTCTCCTGTTAGACCTGATGTGGGGCCACCCAGAGACACAATCAGTCCTGCAGGTGATGTTCGTATGCGGACTCCGTCGCCTACTTCCCCTATTTGTCCTACACGTCCAGCGTACGAGAGCACGGTCATGAGGATCCATCCGGAACTCATGCTGCTGGACATAGTCCCCTCTATAAGCCTAACGTGGGGGTAGACATGGACACAGACACTACCCCCATCAATCCTACGCTAGAGACGTTTGACAGCTATGGAGCGATAGGCAATTCAAGTCCTCTGTCGGGTGGTGCGATCACCTACTGTGACATTTTCCCTCCTGTACACGATGTTCCTCCAAGCTTGCAGGTATGTAATGAGAATTTACATTCGTATTCTTGTCCGTTTACATTTGTTGCTCCGTTGGTTTATGAAGGCTCTCGTTACTAATGACATATAGGCGTAGTCGATCCATGATGAGTTCCAGACCACAGTTCTGCGTGAGCTTGCATTATTACGGGCGGAGAACAAGGAATTGCGGGAGGAGATTGTTCTTCTATGTAAGGCTGTTGTACGACTAGGTGGCCACTTTGGATACGTTGACACGGTACGTTGCAAAAGTTACAAAACGGATTATGTGAATTCAACGCTTCACCTGACGTTGAGGTTTGCTTTAATTCAGGATTTGAATGGAGATTCAGATGGAGGTTCGGGTGATGACGGTGAAGGTCAGTAGCCAGCTGAACCTAATCCCGTGGACACGAGTGTTCGTGCTGTCGATGCTACTGGCACGGGCTTCATTTCGAGCCAAGATCGCCGGCTACTTCCGAGAAAGCATAAGCGAAGCCCCTTTGTTAGTCCACCGGGTAGGAAGAGGGCGAGGGTTACTCCACAGGAGAAAGCCCCAGACGATTAGGATGTATAGCCAGAGGCCCCGGTTGTACAACCAGCATGGATACCAGATCAATAGGCCCCTGAGGATACAGACAACGGTCTTGTCGTGTGGACTCAGGTTTCACTATTTGACCCACGTGCCCACCTAGCAGATGCTGATGTCCTTGCATTCGATGCATGGCTGGGGGGCGTGGAGGGTGATATTGATTTGGGCGTCTGCAATGTTGATCGTCAGTTCTTCAAGACGCTGCTGAGGCCGTCAGAGTGGCTTGCATCTGAGGTAGTTTAAGTCCTTCACGTCTCCTCCAATATTGCAATATACATTTCGAATTATTATTGATAACTATTACTGTATTTAGTACATGGATAGCTAGTTGTGGATGCTACGTTGTAGAGCTCGCAATATGGCTGCACCTGGTGTCCAGAGGTCTGCTTTCCTGGACACCACATTCTGGGTATGTATTTAAAAAACATCTAAATTTGTAGTTAATTTCTGATTCCTTCAATGCGCTAACCGAACTCATGAAATTGCAGTTGAAAGTGAAGTCGTTGTGGGAACAATACTCGGACAGACTGGATGACAGTAATTGGGTGAACGAGGCTGATATGGTCCAGTTTGTCCTAGGAGAGATGCCCCTCATTGAAAGACCATGGGTCGATGTGGACAGGGTGAGTATATTTATATTCATACAGTTAGTATATGCCTTTTTATTTGAAATGTTATGATCGATTTCCAATGGTGTCAATTTCCTTTTCAGCTCTATGTCCCTGTTAACATCAACGGCGATCATTGGGTGGCATCTGAGATGGATTTGAATCGACGTGATGTTGTCATATATGACTCATCTGTTGGGCATAGTTCCACAGACATTGTCAGAGAGACAGTTTGGTGCCTGGTTGAGGTGATACCCTGTATAGTGTCAATGGATGTTTACGGTATGCCTGACTACCCCGCAACCCCATACGACATTATGCGCATCAAGGATGAGACCGAGATGCCACAATAGGAGCCTGGGGGAGGAGCATGCGGCGTGTACTGTTTGAAGTACATCGAGTTCTTAGCGAGGGGCGTTTCACTAACATCCATTAAGGCATTCACAGACGAATACCAATGGGAGAGAATGGCGATACACCTTTGGCTCAATCGCGTACATCCACAGGCAGAGGAGGCCACCACGACCGCCACCATAGGGACTGTTGATGTTGTGTCAGCGAATGTTTCGACCACCATTGGGCATGCCGACGTTGATTCAGCAGAGCTTGAGCAGCAGCCCAGCACGACTGCACCATGATTTCATGTCATGTATATATTATGTTTAGTTACACATTTTTTTGGGTTACTATTTTGTGGATATTTACACATTATTGTATATTATCATTTTTTTGTATAGTTGTCCATGTTTTCCATGTACAGTGGTATGAAAACTTTTACATACATATTTTTTCGGTTGTAGTAGTACATACATGTTTTCCATGTTCTCCGAATCTCATACACGAATATTTAGTTTAATAAAAAAGCACATAAATTCATGTTAAATACATTAATGTTACATAAATTGATGAAGCACATGAATGAATGTTCATACAATGACAATATCACATTTATGAAAGTTATTCATTTGAACAAGCCACAAATTGGAATAAAATCAATAGACTACAGCGCTTACATCAAACAAATAATATTACATAGACAAAATAACTCCTTCCCCACATTTGGTAGACATCATCCCCTGTCATGTAATGGAACTAGGTTTCGGCAAGTTTGACGAACGATTGTGTCCAAAACTTCCACAATGCCCACAAGTCCGAGACGAGTTAGACTCATCGACGGAAGGGATTCGATTCCTCCGAGGATGACCGGCTGGTCTCGTCATGATTGGCGGTAGAACCACTCTGCTGTGAACCTCCTTAGGAACCATCCAATCCTCACTAACTCTAACAGGAACAACTAGCAGAGCATATGCATGTAGTAATGTTTCAGTCGTATACAAATGGGCACAATAATCGTGGCACGTCAGTAGATTCATACGTTTGCAAATAGCTAATACATGTGCACACGAAAGCTGGTCAAGATCAAACACCCGACAAGTGCATGTACGAGCGTGGATGTCAACGATGCTAACACGGTCATTGCCTCTAACCTCATATATAGTAAGAGAGATACCACTAACCCTCATACGTTCTCCCTCCTTTAAACGCTCCTCCATCAATTTGTTAGCCCACGGCGAGAGATGTAATTCTGAGTTAGCAAATAATTGTTGACGCTCATAGAACCATTGTTGCAAGTTGGTCTGGTAATAATCTGCTAACAATGTCACCGGGAGGAATCGATGGTGTCACAAGCAGCTGTTCATCGACTCAGCTATATTGTTGTCATGATGTTATACCGTTGACCATGAAATTGTAAACGTGCCCATTTCTCGACTCTAATCTCTCGAAGATAAGCTGCTGCTGCTGGCATATATGATTCAATTTGTCGCATATGATAGTTGAAATTAGCACAGTGATATGTCCTTGCAGCTCGGTGGTATATATCCAACAAAGTCTTGTCCTTGAAAGTTGCCTTCAAGTTACCCTTCAGATGATGAGTACACAATCCATGCAGTGCATGAGGGAAAATTGCTATAATAGCTTGTTCAATGCTCCGATGACGGTCAAAAATGAAAACAAGAGCTCGGACATTTTGTACAACATGATCACGCAACTGTCTCATGAACTAGGTCCAAGAGTCATCATTTTCAGAATGCCCAACTCCAAATGCCAAGGGGTATATTTGCTTATTTCCATCCATACAAGAAGCCAAAAACATTGTACCTCTATATTTCCCTTTCAAAAAAGAACCATCAACTGCGATAACTGGCCTAATTGATAATGCAAATCTAGCAATAGAGACCCCCATACTCATGAAAAAAGTATCTAAAATGGTTGTTGTCATCGGTTTCTAAGGAAGTTTTGGTCCCTGGGTTTGCTTTCTCAATCATGTACATGTACTGGGGGAGTAGTGTGAATGATTCCTCATGAGATCCGTGAAGTTCTTGCAAAGCTGCCTTCTTTACACTACAACAAAAAGGGTTTTTTACTACACCTATTTACCGCAGGGCACAAAAAATGCGGTAAAAATTAAAATTTTACGGCGGGCCATGAAGCCCGCAGTAGAAAATACATATTTTACTGCGTTTTTTTAGGCCCGCAGTTAAAAGATGTGATATAATCTAATTTTGTTTATTTTTGCCCATTCTCTTCCGCTTCTCTCTCTCTCTCTCTCTCGCTTCCCTCTCAAATCCCTAAATTTTTCCTTCCCTAATTTTTCCTTCTCAAATCCCGCTTCTCTTATGCAATATAATCTCTCTTACGCTTCCTGAAGAGCCAACGAAAATCTCTGCACCTACGGTGGATCCCTGATTTCACAGCCTTTCAACCTCATTAGTCCCACACTCGCCATTCCTCGCTGCACCGTTCCTCGCTGGTTTGGTGAAAGATCGGTCGTTATCTCCTACGAAACCGAAGACGCCCACCTTGAACAAATCTCCTGTTTTTTAATTCCTGTTTTTTTACACCCATCTCCACGCTTCTCTCTCATCCTTCCATCTCGGCTGATGCAACGCTTCTCTCTCATCCTTCCATCTCGGTTGATGCTGCTGTACAAACAGCTAGGCTTGCTATTAAGGCTCCTTCCAAAGAAAAAAGGCAAGTAACTGTTTACTAATCTACCAGATCGGGCTCGATTTTTGCTGATGTGAGTTTTTAGGTTTTGATATTTTGAGGATCTTTATGTTGTGGACAAAAATTAGCATTTTAATGTAATTATAAAGATAATTTTGGAGTTAATTATTTTTGTTTAGCTTTCTTGTATTTTTTAGTATTTGTTTGACCAAGATTAACGAGGATTTTGTCTTTGAAATTTTAGAGTTGATATTTACAAATATTTTATCTTTAAATGATTGACTTGGATTAGGGTAATTGACCCAAGATTTGTGTAATTTTCTGAATAAATTTTGTTGATGGATGGTTAATTATGGAGGATGAATTTATTCTTCTTCTTATTATTATTTATTGATCAAAAAACTTTTTGCTTTTACTGAAAATTATTTGATTAATTGATCCTAAAGTCAAGCGCCCCGCTTTGGTCATGGTTAAGAAGGACGCTGAGAGAGTTAGCTATTTTGGTCAGATTTTATTTTTATTTTTATTTTATTTCCTAATTTTAGTTTAAATTCTTGAAATTTTGTTATTCGAGTATAGCTTTTATATTCATTCTCCTGGTTATGCAGATGGTCAGTTTGATAAGTCAGCTATATCTGATTTTGTCTTTGCAAACAAGCTTCCTTTGGTTACCATCTTCACTAGGGAGAGTGCCTCTGCTATTTTTGAAAGTCCAATTAAGAATCAGGCATGTGGTGTTTACGCGCATTTTGACTTATAAAAGAAGAGTAACCGTTTTGCATTTTTTTTGACTTGTTACTTTTTGAACTAAGATATTAACTTCCATGATCGTATTGTTGATGTCGCTAAATTTTCTACTTGCAGCTATTATTGTTTGCTGTTTCAAATGATTAAGCAAAAGTTGTTCCTATATTTGAAGAAGCCGCGAAATTGTTCAAGGGAAAGGTAATTCGAAATCACCTATGACAAAATCTTCAGATTGTACTTCTTTGCTTCAATTTCAAATAATCAGTTGATATGAATGCAAGAAAAACCTCTGCTAAGCTACGCGTTCAGGGTGATTTGTTTGCATGATCTGGATACAAAGAGAGAGATGCATGAAAATCTCAGTGTTATCCTTGTGTAGCTGTGACAGATGGATTTGTGTTTCTACTTGAAAGAATTAATGTAAAATTCAATGGTTTATTAATTTAGATGTTATATTGCTTGATTGCAGCTTATCTACGTATATGTGGAAATGGATAACGAGGATGTTGGAAAGCCTGTTTCAGACTATTTTGGTGTTACTGGAACAGCTCCCGCCATAATTTTTCAAGACCTCCTGTTTCTTTTTCATCTTACTGAATTTAACCCCCAATAATTAGATATCGGCTTTCACTTTAATGGATGGATTTTGTATCTGTAATGGAACTAATTTGTTTGTTGGTATTTAAATTTCTGTAGGTTCTTGCTTACACCGGAAATGATGATGGTAAAAAATTTGTCCTTGATGGACAATTATCATTTGATAAAATTAGGGTTGGAATCTCTCTCTGTCATCTTATTTATGTTTATCAGTGTTTATTGGAAGAGGCTGTTTTGATCTAATTGTTGCAAACATGTTATCATCTCTCAGACTTTTGGAGAAGATTTCCTAGAAGACAAGCTTAAACCTTTTTTTAAGTCTGACCCAATCCCAGAAAGTGTAAGTTAATAAATTTTGCTTTTCCTCTGAATGATTTGTCATCTGGTACTTAAATTTAATTGTTATTTTTTCTGGTCGACGCAGAATGATGGGGATGTGAAAATAGTTGTTGGCAATAACTTTGATGAAATTGTTTTGGATGAGTCAAAAGATGTTCTTCTGGAGGTATCAATTTTGCCACACAATATATAGAACTTAAGCATATTTTTTCTTTGAAGTTGCTCATTCTATTACATGGTCTGCATGCCAGATCTATACACCTTGGTGTGGCCAACTCAACTTTGATGCACAGTTAGATAATTTTGCAAATACCCGGCAATTCACAGGTTGGCCGACTCACTTGCGTCCTACCAATCAATTGCATATGTGTCTTTCATTCTTTTTGCATGTTGTCTCTGGCAGTTTCAGTAATCGAGTAATTCCAAAGGGAAAATGATACTTTCTCTGTATGAGAAATTTAACAGATTAATTTGTAAGAAAAATGAAGTATTATGTTTAATCACATGCCTGAGAATTTCTTTTCCTTGTCCTTTGAAGCATGTTAGTTTTACATGGAAATGATAATAATACAGGCTTATATGTTACCTCCAGCAAAAGTCTAATGATGCTTTTCCTTTGTGTTGGTTCTCATAGGAACTTCAATTATGGAGCAACTGGAGAAGCTTTGAAGGTGGATCTTTTGAACCACTCGGAATACATTGAGCAGAACGCTACCCTTGCCAAGCAAGTTGCATTCAATCCATCCACTGCTCCCGCTACAACTTCATCATCTTGAGGTAAGTATAATTGGAATTTGGTGCTCATGCTGTTGTTGGTCTGGTTCTGTCCAGAATGCAACCATTAAGCATAAAAGTGGGGCAATTAAGCTACTTGCAGCTCTAGTCTTTGTGTGAGTATATACTGTGAAGGTGAATCATAGCGTGGATGGGTCTGTCACTACCCTTTTCATTGTCTTTATAGATTTAAGATTCATTCTGTTTGAAAAATCTTTGTTATATGTGGTTACATGATATGTATTGAACGTACCATTTTGTTGTGACGTGTTCACATAGCAGAATTGTAAAACACAATTATTATTTTTTATTTCACACCAGCTCTCTTCTCTGTTGCACTCTGGGTTATATGTTATTTTAAAATTGAATGCTTTTAAATCAATTTATTATCAGGAACTACTAATCTTGCTTTCTATTAAGTGACTTCAGTTTTCGTGGTCAGGTTGTAATGTTTTTTTCAGAGATTAGTTGGAAATAGATCTTTTGTAAAGAAATTAAATTCATATTTTGACTCAGATATTGAAGTGCAATGGTATAAATATTTGCCTTCACGCATATTCTGTTAGATCAAATTGTCGGGGATTGCCATTAGTATGCATGGGATGAGAATTTTTGGCTCACTTTTTACGGCGGGCCATTGGCTGGGGGTTACAAGCCCGCCGTTAACCTATTTACCGCGGGCCGAGGGCCCGCTGTAAAAAAATTTTGCTCACACCACGAATTTTTACGGCGGGCTCTCAGCCCACAGTAGAACCTGTTTTACCGCGGGCCAAAACCGCGGTAAAAAGTAAAATTATTTTTTACGACGCCATTTTATACGACGGGCTAAAACCGTCGTAGGCCCGCCGTAGAAGGCCTTTTACTGCGGTTTGGGCTCGCGGTAAAAGGCCCATTTTCTTGTAGTGAATTACCCTCCATGCCTTGTTGTATGTGATATTAATACCCAATGACTCCTGAACATCCGACATAATATCCTTTGGATGATATATTCTCGATGCCTCAACGAATTTGCTCTTAATATGTTTGCCAATGTCATGTGCAGTTGCCTGTTTATGATTTAGGTGAAGTTTGGCTCCGGAGCATGTGTGATGGTTCTTATACTTTTTCACTTGGAAGAAATGTGAATCGGCTACCTTTGTGGCACGTAAATGCCATTTACAAGATTCAACACGACAGACAACCTCAAATCTTGTTGCATTGGAGTTCCTCACCTTGAATTGAAAGTTTCGTCTTAGTGCCAAATTCGATAACTTCTCACGAAGCTTCGTTTTGCTGTTAAACATCTGTCCAACCCCAACCTCAATCCCGTCAACTACAAATGAGGAAGCATCATTGCCATCTATGGATGATGAAGGCACAATAGGCGGCATCCACCTGAATGTGTTAGCCCGATGACTGTCATTCTCGGACCTCAAATTAGCTTCTTCATGTTTACGATTTGCATCTATTCTCGGCTCATTATTTGACACCAGATGTTGCTTATGTCCATATACTAAAGGAGTAAGTACGGAGCGAATTGGAGAAGGAATGGTAAACGGCACATCCTAGTTCACATCATTCAAGATCTCCGTCTGTTCATCATTATCAAAATGTGAACTGTCTACATCCTGGCCATCAACAATAAAATCATCCAAACCCTCAACATCATTCTCAATACGAATAGTGCAATCATCATTGTCATCGTCATCATTCTCACTAACATCATCACTATGATCATCATTATCTTCGTAATCTTCATCACAACCATCGTCATCATTAACATCATCACTAGCATTATTAACATCAATATTACCTAAACTCTCAAACTCTCTAATACTATCAATATGACGTACCAATCTCGATGGCATCGACGGGGGCACCCCTTCTTCATTTTCAACTAAGATTGCACCTGACTCATACCCTGCATGCCCTGAATACTACTCAAAATCAATGCCAACGTCATCATTCAATTGTGGTTGTGCACAAACAGGAGTGGACTCAGTTAATTGGTTGCTTCCACTTGCTGAGTAAAAATTGAGGGATGAGAAGATCTTTGTCCTCTACGTACTGCATCGGATCCTGACCTCTGTCTTCGCTTCTCCCTATCTTCAACTTTCATAATTAATGGTGCATATGACTGTTGGTCCTCCAAACAATGTTGTATAAAGAAACAAATATCGTTGTCAGTCTCAATAGGAGTCGGCATTGGCAGAAGCTTAAAAGCAAATTGAACCTCTAAAGTTATGTTATGCTTACGAAGATCCCAACCCATTTCAGTACTAATACAGTCAACCAACTCATTATATGTAGCAGACCTACAAATTATCAATGGCTTCGCCCTTCCACCGGTGTATAAATAACCATCATTCTCTTGCATAGTCTAAGAACCATTGTATAGAATAAGTATGTGTAAAGTTTTCATAGCCTGCATGATAGAGACATATCATATAAGTCCGTAGACAATAAATCATTATAAAATTGCTTACAAAAGGCACAAAAACGACATTTCTACTTAAACGCTCGACGAAACTCGATGGTAAACACTCGACACTCGACACTCAACAATAAAATCGACGACCGACGCTCGACTATCTTGACACATATACTTGACACATGAACTCGACGAAATTGGCATCTAACACTCGTCACATTCAGCACTCAACTCGACCCACTAACAGGACACTCGATCCTAGACTCAACACAACCCTTAGACACTCGACACGACCATCCGACATGTCGAGTGTCTATCCGACACAACTGCTCGACACTCGATGTAGCTTGACAAATCTTGTCTTCTTCCCTGTCGACTGCGATACCATATTTCCTCACAATGAATTCCAATTTCCAGCAAATGTTGACAAAAACCGCACTATCTCTAACTTAGTTCACATACATATCCCTATTTTAAGCTACATTATGCGGTTGACAGTTACCGACACAATAAATAACTAAAACATTACAACCTACTGAAATTTTCAAGCCATTTAGAGAGAGAATAACAAAAGTTTTTCTTACCTTGTTGCTCAGCTTCAGTTGTTGAAGATTGTTTCGGACAGTGATGTGTATGAAGGAGTGACTGGTTTCTTTGTTTCGTTTACTTTTTTTTTTCAAATTCAATTACATAAATAAGGGTAAGGGTAAGGGTAATTGAGTCTTTTCATCAAAAAAGTGTCTATGGTAAGAAAATTTTTCAGGATGTGTCCCAATTTCATCAAGGGCCCCTAATTGTGTCCATTTTTTCAATTTTTCCAAAATACGTCGACATAAAATTAAATTTATTATAAAACAAAGATATATGAATTAGTCTTCTTAATATATAAAAGAATAGTGATTATTTTAAATAATTTTAAGTGATCATGTCTCTAGAGACTAGAATTTGATGACATTTTATATCTCGAAAAACTGATACAAGTTGTACTATTCAAACAAATATTTATCAATAACGCGCGAATTTTAAAAGATCAGTTCAAAAGACCGAAACTGCTGCTTCTTTTCTATTTTGATGCAAGAAGACATTTTCATTTATGCTTATACAACTATCAATTCCCAAAGTAAAATTAAAAAAAAAACGAAGTAATAATTATAATATTTAAGAAAAACTCTTAATTAAATGTGTAAATTATAAACTCTTAATATAATTATAAGAAGGAATATTTTATAAATTTATGACTTTTGATTTCACCAAATCTAATGGTTGAAATTGAAATTTATAAAGTTGCATTTAATAATATTAATTTATCAATAATCTCAACCATTAAATTTTGTGAATCAATTTTTAGAAATTTATATATAATTTTGTGTCAAAAAATCTCTCCCTTGTATTTATATACCTAATCTTAAATCATCATTTTTTTCCTTTTTTTCTTAATAAATAATCGTTAACTGAGGAGAGAAAAAGGTATATAAATATAACTTGTCTACCATTCCCATTTAATAATGTTTTAAATAATATTTAATTGGACTATTTAACTTGTTATGGCGATTGTGCCCATACTGAAATGACTCTTAAAAATATTTGGCACACCCCTTTTAAGTACATTTATTATCGTATAATTTGACTCTATTATCTTATAATTTGACTCTAGTTCAAATTGTATCCTATAATATAAATAATTTGAAACTAAATTCGTTTTAGTTCTGTTTTGTTTTCTTTCTTTCTTTTCTTTTCCTTTTTTTTTAAATGGACGATTCCATCATTTATAATTGGAAAAGAAGAGTCACCTCGAAATAAATATTTCACCTCCTTCTCTTTGAAAAAAAACAAAAAAGAAGGAAAAGGATATATGGATTCCCCTTTTATATTCCATTTAGTCCCCCTTATTTCTAAAGTTGTTTCTGTTTCTACATCTTCTGTATTCTTCTTCCCTACTTTTCTCCCTTTTCTATGGTTTCTCACTTGTTTCATAAAATTTTAATGAAAAATTTTACGTTTTAATTGTATTTTGTGGTAATGTTTTGATTTATTGATTTAAAATTGTGTATAAAAGTTAACCTTTTCAAATTTAATAATATGTTTTAGATAAATTTTTTTTTAAGAAACTGTAATAATGAATTGACTTTCGTAACGGGCTCTTAGAGCATTTTTTAGGGAAAATGTTTTATTTGATTTTAGCTATCGACTTAATAGCCCTCACTCCTTACTGAATGAGGATAAATCTATACTTCTATAAATTTAGAACTCATTTGAATATTTTATTAATTATATTCCTGCCAAGCCTTTATTAGTAAAAAAAGTCTTTCTCCAGTTGAAAAAAAAAATTCTACACATATATTATAACTATTAAGTAACTTTAGTAAGAAAAAGATGGAGCATGCATTGCTAACTATTAGTGGATTAATGATAAGTGTCTATTTATATATCATTTTCATATCAATTCGTCCATGTTTCTTTGCTATATTCCTTGGTATTTTTATGTTTTTGTGTGGTTTTGATGTTTGTAGGAGTTTTGGAGCAACTTGCACAAAAATGGAGTAAAACCCTTCATTTTCACCTCTGCTAGTCAACCATCTTCTCGGATTTAATTGTATTGATATACAATGAACCCGATGACATATCATATACCGTTGAAAAGCTCTCGAAGTCTACTTTTTGGAGAAATTTACGGTTTATGAATCCATTCAGTGTACCGAAAGTTGTAATCAAAACAGTGTGAGAAGTGTAGAAATGTAATTCCACACATCACTGTAGCATGTATAATACGGGACACTGTAGCACGTTACTGTAGCAGAGTATTTAAACACATTTTAGGGTTTTATTTCATAACTTGAAGAGGGGAGAACGTGGAGGAGGCTGCATCTTTGGATTTCTCTCATCTCTTAGAGTTCTTGAAGGAGAAAGAAGACTTGAGAAGAACTACAATTCCAAGAAGATTCATCTACAAAGAAGATTTTCAAAGAATTTGCTAAGTTCTTTCTTTCCTTTTCAATTCTGGAAATTCTCTGTATTGTATTTGTTATTCTGATTGAATATGTGTAACTAAATTTGAATTGGTTGAGGGAGGGTGATTTCAAAGCCCTTGATATGGTTTTTGTAGTTGATTGTGTAAGAAGTTGTTATCCAATTCTGTAATTGAAGTTGCTTGTATTTTCCCATATCTAATGCTTATGATTGCTTACTGATTGTATTTGGAATGACCAACTGAATATAATATGGTTGTTGTCTATTGCTAGATTAGAAATCTTGATCCGTAATTGTCATGAATTTCCAATCATTAGTAGCAAAATTGTGATCAGAGATTTGCAATTGGAAAATACAACCTAGGTTAAATAATCTGAACTTGTGTGATTATTGCTTAGATCAACCTATCTTTCTCATCGTAATGCTTCCATTGAATTAAACTAAGAGAGCTTGTTCTAGGTTGTTTAATGGATAGAGATTAAATAAAGAGCTTGTTTTATTTAACAACAAAGTAAGGAAAGATCGGGGTAACAGAGCTTGTTGTTATCTACGGTTGATAAATTCAATGCCATAATTGGATGACAATTCTATGTTAATTCACAAATTCATATCTTGTGGCAGAGAAAGAACCCTTAACCAGGTTTCTCTCATTGATTTTTCACTCAAATTAAAGAACCCTTAACCAGGTTTCTCTCATTGATTTTTCACTCAAATTAACTTCTGTTTTGTTATTCTTAATTTGCATTCTTATTTCATTTAGTTAATCATTCAACAAAACCCCCCCTGTTTAGTTTATTGTTACTGAAAAATAACAAATTCAATTAGAATCAATCCTCGTGGGGACGATATCTTACTCATCACTTTATTACTTGTGCGACTAGTATACTTGCTAGTTTCGAACGCATCAAGTTTTTGGCGCCGTTGCCGGGGATTGATTTTCTAATCAAATTGTTATTCTGTTTTTACTATTGATTCTTGATTGTTATTTCCTGATTGTTTGTGTTTAGGCTTTTATGTCCGAGGGAGAAGCGGATCAACGACTTAAGAGAATTAAGGAGTTTCTCCAATCCTCAAATTTAAGGCTAAATCGGTCAATTTCAACTTCACCTCCAGAATTTGACCTTGCACGACACACTTCCCTCCCATCTTCTTGCAGTTCAATCAAATCTGAATCGGAAGCAATGGCGATGGAAAACGATCAGACACTAAAGGAGTTAGCGGCTCCAATTATTGATCAACAACCGCTATGCATAAGCACCAATTCTGAGATAGATTTTGAACTTAAATCTGGACTGATTCATCTCTTACCTACATTTCATGGTTTTGCAGGAGAGGATCCGAACAAACACCTCAAAGACTTTCATGTGGTATGCTCAAGTATGAAGCCAACTGGCGTTTCTGAAGAGCAAATTAAATTGAGAGCTTTCCCATTCTCATTAGCAGATTCGGCAAAAGATTGGTTATACTACCTACCACCAGGTACCATTACCACTTGGAATGAAGATG
>SNVD02012613.1:0-67903 GCA_013180625.2 Boswellia sacra | reverse complement strand
TTATGTGTTCTTGTTGTTAGAAGAAAATGAAGTTAGTAATGAACCACCTCAGGAGATGAAATATCTTCCTGAAGAATACCATAATGTTATACCAAATGAGATACCACCAGGTCTTCCTCCAATGAGAGACATACATCATTGTATTGATCTTGTTCCAGGTGTTGCGTTGCCAATTAAATCAGCCTATCGAATGAGTACTACAAAACATGAAGAATTACAACGGCAGGTTAATGAGCTTATCACTAAAGAGTTAGTGAGGCAAAGCAGGAGTCCTTATGCTATCCCAACTCTTTTGGTGAGTAAAAAGAAGATGATAGAAGCTTCTATCTTATCACCTCCAAATCTCAACAAAGTTTTTGAAGTTGAATGTGATGCTTCCAATATTGGTATTGGTGCTGTTATTAGCCAAGAACGCAGACCAATTGCTGTCTTTAGTGAAAAATTGAATGCATCTCGCAAAAAGTACTCAACTTATGACAATGAGTTGTATGCTATTTGTCGAGCTTTAAAGCATTGGAGTCAGTATCTCTTGCCAAAACCATTCGTTCTATATTCTGACCATGAAGTTTTGAAGTTCATCAACAGCCAACAGAAGCTTAATGCTCGACATGCTAGATGGGTAGAGTTTCTTCAAGCTTTCAACTTTACCATCAAGCATAAATCTGGAGTTCAAAATATGGTGGCTGATGCATTAAGCCGAAGACATTGTTTGCTGACCTCTATGCAAATGAATGTTGTTGGGTTTGAGGTTTTAAAAGAGCTTTACAAGGATGATCCAGATTTCGGCAAAATATGGAGTAACTGTAATGAGTTTACATCTAACCAATTTGTTTTGCAGGATGGTTATCTACTCAAGGCAAACCAATTGTGTATTCCTCAATGTTCCTCGAGAGAATTAATCATCAATGAAGCACATGACAGCGGCATTAGCGGTCATTTTGGGAGAGACAAAACTATTGCTATTGTGAAGGAAAACTTCTATTGGCTGAAGATGGAAAGGGATGTGATGAAGCACGTGAAGAGGTGTACAATTTGTCATGTGGCAAAAAGTCATGGGCAGAACACTGGTTTGTACACTCCATTACCTGTTCCTAATGATCCATGGGAAGAGGTTAGCTTGGATTTTGTGGTGGGATTGCCTAGAACACAGCGAAATAAAGATTCAATCATGGTGGTGGTTGACCGATTTTCTAAAATGGCTCATTTCGTCCCCTGTAACAAGACAAATGATGCAACTCATGTGGCCGATTTGTACTTCAAGAAGATTGTGAAATTGCATGGCATTCCTAAGACCATAGTCTCAGATCGTGATCCAAAGTTCTTATCTCATTTTTGGCGTACACTTTGGAAAAAGCTGGGAACTACACTTACCTTTAGTTCATCTCATCATCCTCAAACAGATGGACAAACTGAAGTTATCAACAGAAGCTTGGGAAATCTTCTAAGGAGTTATGTTGGTAAGAATTTACGGCAATGGGATCTTGTTTTACCGCAAGTTGAGTTTGCTTACAACAGATCATCAAGTCAAACCACTGGTCATAGTCCTTTTGAGGTTGTTTATGAGGAGAGAACTAAGAACATCAAGAAGCTGCATGAACAAGTTCGGGAGAAGATTTTGAAGCAAAATGAAAAGTATAAAGCTTCAGCAAACAAACATCGGAAGTATGCTGAGTTCAAAGAAGGAGATCTAGTGTGGATACACCTTAGAAAGGGAAGGTTTCCTCTAGGAAAATATGCCAAGTTGAAGCCTAGAGCTGATGGACCATTCAAAGTCTCACAACGCATTGGAGAGAATGCTTACAAAGTCGAGCTACCTGAGCATTACAATGTTTCCAACACATTCAATGTCTCTGACCTTAGTCCTTATCTTGGTGAAAACAACAACCAAGACTCGAGGTCGAGTCTTTCTCAACCAAGGGAGCTTGACACAGGAGTGTTGCAATCCATGGGATTCATGATAGATCATCAAGGGGTGCAAATTGTTACAATGGTCAGGAGTGCACATGAACCAGAATGAGGGATAATTTCGTAAAAGAACTGGTATTGCTGTGCAGAGAATTAAATGTCAAGATTTGCGGCTATAAAAGATCTTGAAGTCAGCTTTCTAACACATTTGTCAATGTGTCATTTGGAGTTGTCTGCAGGAATCTATGACTATCTCTTCACAGCTGGTTCATAGTTAATGGTGCATTAAAGTCTACTCTAGAATTTGAATTTGATTGCTTAGTTGGTTGGAATTTGAATTTATAGCTTAGTTGGTTGTGCTTTTATTACCTAATGTGTTTACTTATGAGTCTTAGTCAATAATTGAGTTGTCAATGTATTAGTTGAGCTGTAATTGTTGAACACATCTAATTATTGTCTTTTACCTATGCTTGGAGGGTTGTTCCAAGTTATTTAAAGTCCCAAAGTTGTGTATTCAAGGAGTGAAGATTGGAATTCGAATTTGAGTGAAATTTCAGTGTTTATACTGATTTCTCCTTAACTCTGTATCTCTTGGTGGATTTCATAGAGTGGTGAGTTAGTTTAAGCCCTGTATCCTTGGTTTACATCCTTGGGTGGTGAATTATCTGTATCCAATTGGTGTTTACTTTGGTGGTGAGCTTGTTATCTTACAAAGGTGTTTGTTAGTTACCATTCCTATTGTTCCAGCCATTGTTGAGTTGATGATGCGTTCGAAACTAGCAAGTATACTAGTGGCACAAGTAATAAAGTGATGAGTAAGATATCGTTCCCACGAGGATTGATTCTAATTGAATTTGTTATTTCCAGCAACAATAAACTAAACAGGGGGGGTTTTTGTTGAATGCTTTACTAAATGAAATAATAATGCAAGTAAAGAATAACAAAACAGAAAGTAAATTTGAATGAAAAATCAATGGGAGAAAGCTGGTTAAGGGATCCTTCTCTACCACAAGATATGGATTTACGAATTAATTGTAGAATTGTTATCCAATTACAGCATTGAAGTTATCAACCGTAGATAACAACAAGCTCTGTTATCCCCATCTTTCCTTACTTTGTTGTTAAATAAAATAGGCTCTTTACTTAATCTCTATCCATTACACAACCTAGAACAAGCTCTCTAAATTTAATTCAATGGATGCATTATGAAAAGAAAGACAGGTTGATCTAAGCAATAAACACACAAGCTCAAATTATTTAACTTAGGTTATATTCTCCAATTGCAATCTCTGATCACAATTTTGCTACTAATGATTAGAAATTCAAGACAATTACGGATCAGGATTTCTAGTCTAGCAATAGACAATATCCAGATTATATTCAGTTGGCCACCCAAATACAATCCAGCAAGCAATCATAAGCATTAAACATGGGAAAAATATAAGCAACTTCAATTAGAGAATTGGATAACAATTGCTTGCACAATCAATTCATAAAAACCATATCAAGGGCTTTGAAATCACCCTCAACCAATTCATATTTAGTTACACATATTCAGATAGAATACAAATACAATACAATATGGAGACATTCCAGAAAATGAAAGGGAAAGGGAAAACTTAGCAAATTTGATGAAATCTCTTAGGATTTGTAGTTCTTCCTCTTTCCAAGCCTTCAATCTACTTCAAGAACTCCAAGAGATGAGAGAAATCCAAAGATGCAGCCTCCTCCACGTTCTCCCCTCTTCAAGTTATGAAATAAAACCCTAAAATGTGTTTAAATACTCTGCTACAGTAACGTGCTACAGTGTCCCTTATTATACATGCTACAGTGATGTGTGGAATTACATTTCTACACTTCTAACACTGTTTTGATTACAACTTTCGGTACACTGAATGGATTCATAAACAGAAAATTTCTCCAAAAAGTAGACTTCGAGAGCTTTTCAACGGTATATGATATGTCATCGGGTTCATTGTTTATCAATACAATTAAATCCGAGAGATGGTTGACTAGCAGAGGTGAAAATGAAGGGTTTTACTCCATTTTTGTGCAAGTTGCTCCAAAACTCCTACAAACATCAAACCCACACAAAAACATAAAAATACCAAGGAATATAGCAAAGAAACATGGACGAATTGATATGAAAATGATATATAACTAGACCCTTATCAAATTCCCCCACACTTAGACTTTGCTAGTCCTCGAGCAACTACAACGATATGAAAACAAAACTAAATCTAAACAGAATCAAAGAAAAATTAAAACACACATGTTTTAACTTGAAAATAGGCCTCAAAGATTGTTCTTAATTACAATCCAAGGAAAACTTCAAAATAATGCACTTGATCAAGAATTTCATCTCAAGGATTAGTTTCGCTTCACTTCAATTCCTCAAGGGTGTGTGTGTAGAGCCATTCTCACCTAATCACTTGTAACCCGGATGAGTTTATGCATAAAAATGAATCATATTTAATATTGAAGATGTGTGTATAAATGAACTCCATAGGCATGCTTTTCAAGTCACTCTCCACTAATGTAGACATGCACAACACTAAAGATCAAGTAGGACTTTATTAAGCTTGTAACGTTTGGCTTGGGTGAAGGTATGATAAAGGATAATAATTTGGCTCAAATCAACCACAAACACATAAATCACTCAAGACTATGTAGAGCTCAAACCTATAACACAACTTCATTTCATTTCACCAGGTTACTCCCCAAAACTTATTTAGAACACTCAATCTTTTTTTTTTTTTTTTGCAGAAAACAAAAGAAAACTATACCCTCACACTTTGTTGTTTCATTCTTTTTAAGAACACTTAAGGGTATAGATCTCTTATTCTTCTTCTTTTGTTCTTTTTTTTTCTTTCTTTTTTTTTTAACACTTTCCCTCCCCCACACTTAAACAACACATTGTCCTCAATGTGTAAGTACGTGGACGAAAAGTACAGATTGGTTTTTTTTTCTTTTTTTCTTTTTTTTTCAAACACAATAGAACTCACTTGCATTGCTCATGACACATCCCAACCTCCTCTAACTTCCCAAAACCAGAACATAGCTCAAAATTTAATTGCGAATGATCTACCTGCTCGTAGGTAAGGGATAAACTGTTTGGAACAAATTCATTTGAGGTTAGGAAATCTTTTAGTGAGTTAACAAATAAAAAGGCTTACAAAGGCTCAAAGGGGTAACTAGGGATCAATTTCAGTCAAGGTTCGCTATTAAGGCTCAAACGGTCCAAAGATGGCCTAAATCATTTCCCCAATGTTGCACAACCTAGGATTTCGCCTCGAGTGACCATCAAACAAGTTCTAGAATTCATTGAAATCTGAAGAAACATTTAAATTACATAAACTTTATCTAAGTGAACAAATAACTCAGTGATAATAGCTCAGTGCTCAATGTTGCGCAAGGAATCAAAAGCAAAGCGAAAACCAAGAAACATTGCAAGCACACAGATCCATGCATCATTTATCATTTTCCAAGAGTTATTCTTAATTCAATCATTATCTTATCATCGACCCACACAATGCAAGAAAAGAGGTACGTGGCGTTGTTACACCTGAGTCAAGATTGTATATTTCAACAATCCTTAGGACCAGTAGCCCGCAGACTTCAGGTTTCCAGCCTATATACCTTTATTATGAAAGAACAAAACGAGAAACAAGACACTTCAAACAACATGAAATAAATAAACTACAAATTTATTTAGAGAGAATGCGTTTCAAGGGTTAAAGAAAACCCATATTCTGCCATTCTCAGGTTTTTCCACAATTGTTTTTTTTTTAAATCAAAACTGATAAAGATAAAAACACATAACAACTCTAAATTACGCAAAACTAAACTCACTCATAAAATAACAAAGTTCAAAAAGTCAGCAAACAAAAACAAGTTAGTTAGAATGGGTCTAAAAAGTTTAGAAGTTAGCCTCCTTATTCAGCCATTATGGATTGAAGAGATCCAGAATGCGTTTCAAGAGAACTTGAAATTTTTAAGCCACCACTCTAAAAACCGAGATTAGAAAATATTACCTGGGACGAAAGAAATAACCTGAAAAAGCTCAAAAGAAATAACATGAAAACTCTCAAATAAATACAATAAAAAGAAAGCAAAACAAAAACAAAGCAAACCAACAGATAGAGATTACAGATGGAGCGTTAAATCCAGTTTACGCCTCTTATTGCCTTCTTCAAACCAATCAATCCGAGCTGTTGTTGGATCAGGCGAATAGACGAATTCTTGTAGTTTGTCAATTAACTACCCTACCGTTGAAGCTGTAACAAGGATTTGCCTCGCTGATGGTGAGATAAAATTTTTTTCTACAGCTTGATCAAGAAAAGACAACAAACCATCAAAAAAGGTATTGACATTTAACAAACCAATGGGTTTTTTATGGATGTTTAGCTGTGCCCAAGAGGTGATTTGAAATATCTCCTCTAATGTGCCATAACCACCGGGTAAAGCTATAAATGCATTGGACTTAACAACCATATGTGCAATACGCTCATGCATGCTAGAGACTTGTAACTCTTCCTCGATTGTGTTGCCTACGATATCTTGCACAGCTAAAGGTTTAGGGATAATGCCAAGAACTTTGCTCCCGCCTAGGGTTGCAGCTGTTGACACACACCCCATTAACCCAAGACTACCCCCTCCATAAATCAAATGAATACCCCTCGTAGCTAATGTCCTACCAAGATCAAGAGCTGCTGTTGTAAACTCTCCATCTTTATCAAATTGCGATCCACAAAATATGCATATATTTTGGAGTCGCCGAATTGGTGTTTTCTCCATTTCTACAAGTGCTCTAACATTGTGTAAGACAATGATGCAATTTAGGTAATATGCTTTTCAAGTGCAAGACAGGTTATAGAATGACCTTTGAAAATATACAGAATGGATATATACACACGTAAAAGTCTCAAATTTGACACACGGGGACATAATTTCGGTGGGGGTTATTCGATGCAGATTTATTGCCCCAAGATTTGAAAAAATGAGATATGCTTTCGGCGGGGTTTGACAAAACCTACACACTTGTCTCCCACGTGAAGCATGGAAAATGAACATATACTTTCGGCGGGGTTTGACAAAACCGCTACACTTGTCTCCCACGTGAAGCATGAAAAGTAGAGATATACTTTCGGTGGAGGTTGACAAAACCTTCACACTTGTCTCCCACGTGTTGTTATGCCATAGGGTAGTCATATGGTTTGTCAAAAAGAAAACTTGAAATTAAAACAAACAAAAATCAACAAACAACAACAACACAAAAACAACATTGATAATCAGATCAAACGAAACAAAAAAAAAAATTTGACAATAACAACACACATTCAAATATACAAGTAGTTGTGATTGTGGCTCACATCTTCCTCTGGTTTTACGTCCAGTAACGGCTGAAACGCCTTTTATGAGTCGGGGATTTGCTTCCCATCCAGTTTTCTTATAAACTGGCAAACAGGGTCGTTTTTAGTCAGAATTCCTAGACTATAACACTGCAATTCATCACGAAATTGTGTCCATAGATTAAGCAATTCACGCTGAACAAGTCCACAAGAATGTGACTCGAGAGTGAACAAAACATTATCCAGCGACTCATTACTCAAACCATTCTTAATAAATGAAAGTTTATCTTCTCTATTCCTGGACGCAAAACCTAATGAACGACAAGTCTGGTTACAATTCCATCTAGCACATTTATAACATACTTGTAACCGTTTCGCTCTTCGCCTCTTGGTGTAGTAGCTCTTTCCTAGACCAGGCATGTATTTTGCGAGATTAATGTCCGGGTCACCGGACAATCTCACCTTGGCTTCGATAAGCCATCGGATATCAGCAGGCACATTTAGGAGCATCAATGCCCAAAGTCTAGTCATCCGTACTTTATAATTTTTAAACACAGCATTTTGAGGAAGTGAAGGGAAATATTTACGAAGGTTCGACAGAAAGATATCGGCATCCATTGAAGAGGAGAAGAGGAGAGATATTACCGATAATGCGATTGAGTTTGTTCTTCTCCCAGATATGCACGTTTCAAACCTTCGGACAATGGCTTCAACTCCCGTTTGAATGTTTCCTCGAGCTGTTGCACAACTGAACTCGAAGTACGGAATAATAAAATTAAACACAAGAAAAGAAAAGAAAAGAAAAGAAAATAGAGACACATAAAAGAAATAAAAACACAAGAGCAAATGAAAGTCAAAAACAAGTAAAAAATATAAAAACAAATGAGACAGATGGCAAAGAGAGATAAACCCTGATCAATTTGATGGCCTACGAAAGGAATCTCCTTGAGACACAAAAATCGATCATTATTACCTCATTTTATTTTTCTTTTCTTCTTTTTTTTTATTTTTCAAAAACATTGGGTTGCCTCCCAATAAGCGCTTGGTTTAACGTCCTCAGCCCGACGTTGGTTCCATCATGGGAGGATCCAATTTTCGTTGTGCTTCTCTAATGGGCTTGGATCCCTCTTCTAACAAGATACGGTCAATGCATATGGATGGGCCTTGGATTTCAACAATTGTCCACTCAATAGCTATTTTGTGATCTGTAAGTATTCGGACGAGTTTATCTTCTTGTATTCGTGCAAGGCCCATTTCCATTGTAACTCGCAAAGTATCATTCTCACCCAAGAATCCATGATTCAAATGATCTGGAAGTGACTTAAGCTCCAAGGTATTGGCTTTCATCACACAAGGAAGAAGTTTCTCATTAGATAAAGGCAATTCAATGTACGAAACATCATACCTATTTGTGGTGATAGCTATAGTCTCATCCAAGCTTGTCACAGCTTCCTCCACTTCTTTAGACACTTGTATCAGCTTTCTTGGTTCTTTGAAACTTTCTATCCTTATGTGTTCACTAATAGCAACATCCACTCCATTCTTGCGAGTTAACTCAAAACATTGTTGTGACAAATAATCAATAACGTCAACTGCAAAAACAGAATGTAAGTCATTAGAGTACCTCATTTCCTCAAAAATATTAAAACACATCACCTTGCCATCAAACTCTATGGTCAGAGTGCCATCATGAACATCAATCTTGGTTCTAGCAGTTTTCAAGAATGGTCTCCCTAAAAGAATCGGTGTTGGATTAGGGGATGTCTCATCCTCTATTTCAAGGACATAGAAGTTTGCTGGGAAAACCAATTGATTCACCTGCACAAGCACATCTTCCACAACACTTTTGGTAAGTTGAATGGTAATATCAGTTTCCGCAAAAGGTCCAAGATTTAAAGAAGCATAAATAGAATATGGCATGATGTTAATAAATGCTTCTAAATCTAACGTAGCTCTTTCAAACTTAGTTTTACCAATGGTGCATGTAATGGTGAACATACCTGAATCTTTGTATTTCAGAGGAATTTTTTTTTTTTGTAAAACAGTTGAAACATTTTCCCCCACACTTACCTTCTCATTTCCTTTCAACTTTCTCTTGTTGGTGCATAACTCCTTGAGAAATTTTGCATAACGAGGTAATTACTTGATAGCATCCAGAAGTGGTATATTTACCTCAATCTTGCGAACAGTTTCCAAGATTTCCTGTTCTTGTTCCTTCTTCTTCGATTTTACAAATTTACTAGGAAAAGGTGGAGGAGAAACATATGATGGAATGAGGGTTATAGGATTTACCTGAGAAGTCAATGTTTTGTTCATGGTGGAAGTGGTGTCATCTCCTTCATCAGTTTGTGATTTCCTTGGCAAAATATCTAATTGCTCTCCACCTTGCGAAGTTATCGCACTAACAGTCTCTCCTGGATTGATCACCGCTTGAGAAGATAATTTTTCTAAGTCTTGGCCCTCGAATTTGCTCATGCTAGTAGCCAATTGTCCCATTTGATTTGCCAGGTTTTGGATACTTGCCCCAGTTTCCTGCTGGAATTGCATTGTGTTAGTGGCAAGTGCATTAACAATATCTTCGAGAGACATACCTGAGTTTTGCGAAGCTGGTTGCGGTGCTGGATGTGGCATTGGTGGTGGTTGCATTTGAAATGGTTGCTGCACTCTAGGTTGATTGAAACTTTGTGGCCGATTTGGTATCACATTTGGAGTGATTGGTTGATGATTCCAGTAACTGAAATTATGTTGATCTTCCTATCCAGCATTGTAAGTGCTAGAGAAAGGATCATACCATTGCCTCGTTTGTCCTGAAAATCCACCCATGGCATTGGCTTGTTCCATATATTCTTCTTGTAAAGTTGGATACATGTCGATTGGATGCTCCATCGTAGAATATATCCCACATTCATAAGATTTTTGTATATCTCCTACAGCCATGTTTTCCATAAGAGAGGTTAGCTCAGAAAGTTGTTGTTCAATGTTCGGAGTGCTTACCTCATTTACTCTCCATGGTACTTGTGGCTCAAATCCGCTACTGAATTGATAGAAGTTTACTGCCATGTTGTCTAAACACAAACAATCAGAAAAGAAAAACAAAGAAAATATGAATCAACAATGAAAACAAAATAACAAATCGATTAGAAAATCAATTCCCCGGCAACGGCGCCAAAAACTTGATGCGTTCGAAACTAGCAAGTATACTAGTCGCACAAGTAATAAAGTGATAAGTAAGATATCGTTCCCACGAGGATTGATTCTAATTGAATTTGTTATTTCCAGCAACAATAAACTAAACAGGGGGGATTTTTGTTGAATGATTTACTAAATGAAATAAGAATGCAAGTAAAGAATAACAAAACAGAAAGTAAATTTGAATGAAAAATCAATGGGAGAAAGCTGGTTAAGGGATCCTTCTCTACCACAAGATATGGATTTGCGAATTAATTGTAGAATTGTCATCTAATTACAGCATTGAAGTTATCAACCGTAGATAATAACAAGCTCTATTACCCCAATCTTTCCTTACTTTGTTGTTAAATAAAACAAGCTCTTTATTTAATCTCTATCCATTAAACAACCTAGAACAAGCTCTCTGAGTTTAATTCAATGGATGCATTATGATAAGAAAGATAGGTTGATCTAAGCAATAAACACACAAGCTCGGATTATTTAACTTAGGTTATATTCTCCAATTGTAATCTCTGATCACAATTTTGCTACTAATGATTAGAAATTCAAGACAATTACGGATCAAGATTTCTAGTCTAGCAATAAATCACAACCAGATTATATTCAGTTGGCCACTCAAATACAATCAGCAAGCAATCATAAGCATTAAATATGGGAGAATACAAGCAACTTCAATTAGAGAATTGGATAACAATTCCTTACACAATCAACTTACAAAAACCATATCAGGGGCTTTGAAATCACCCTCAACCAATTCAGATTCAGTTACACATGTTTAAGAACGTGGTAAATACAATACAACATGGAGACATTCCAGAAAATGAAAGGGAAGGGAAAAACTTAGCAAATTTGATGTAATTCTCTTTGGATTGTAGTTCTTCCTCTTTCCAAGCTTCGTTTCTCCTTCAAGAACTCCAAGAGATGAAAGAATTCCAGAGCTTCAGCCTCCACCACGTTCTCCCCTCTTCCAGTTCTCAAAATAAAACCCTAAATGTGTTTAAATACTCTGCTACAGTGAATTGCTACAGTGACTTGTTGAATTATATTTCTATACATCTCACACTGTTTTGATTAGAACTTTTGGTACACTGAATGGATTTATAAACCGTAAATTTCTCCAGAAAATAGACTTCGAGAGCTTTCCAACGGTATATAATATGTTGTCGGGTTCATTGTATATCAACACAATTAAATCCGAGAAGATCACTGACTAGCAGAGGTGAAAATGAAGGGTTTTACTCCATTTTTGTGCAAGTTGCTCCAAAACTCCTACAAACATCAAAACACACAAAAACGTAAAAATACCACAGAATATAGCAAAGAAACATGGACGAATTGATATAAAAGTAATACATAAATAGACACCTATCAATATGCATTTTGTCGAACTAACCATAACAATAGAGACATTTCCCTAGCCTTAAAAAAGAATGGTTGGCTGTATAATTGCAATACGAAAACTTCCATGTGAATACATATTTTGGGGAAAACTACCGACCAAAGTATACCAACAATACTTGACTGATTGACACGATCTCTGATGTTTATACTATTCTAAAACACACTAAGATCTTCAAAGCTCCACCTCCTATAAAGAATGTTCCAAATTCTCGAACATACTGTTCGTATCATAACACATACGGACATCATATTTTGCATTGTCGATGCCTCAAAGATGAAGTAGAGTATTGTGCTTACCAGGGTCCAATTTATTAGTACTTCCTATGTGCCCACCATCGTGATAACAAAGGTGGAAACACATGGCCTTATTGCCCAGACAGGAATGAAATTCCTCACAAAATCATCCATACCATCGTGGGGTTGCTAATTTTGCAAGTGATTCAAACAATGCAAAGAAAAACTATGCACGCTGTTGGGACAAGGAAGTATATATGATGCAGCCAGGACATGCCTCTGGCATCCATGACACCCGTCGATCACCTTCTTTGCTGAGGATACTGAGCGAGTTATATATTGGCATGATGATACAATGGTGATTACGCTTTCTATAGCAAGTTACGCCTCTAAGAGAGTGTTGGTCGACACTGGTAGCTCTATCAATATCATTTACTTGGCTACTTTTGAACAATTAGGACTCGACATTCCTGAGGTACATCAAGTTCATACACTGTTGGTCAAATTTTATGGGGAAAAGGTTGGTTCTTTGGGCTCTATCAATTTACCAATCAGAATTAGAGATAGGGAGTATAAACACAGCCCTGACCAAAACTTCCTCATCATTGACAAACCCAACGCCTATGACATAATTCTTAGTCGGCAAGTCTTATAAAAAATGCAAGCTAGAATCTCTATTTATTGCCCAATGTTGAATTTCCTACCAAAATTGATGAAGGGTTTGTGCGAAGCGACTGACAAAAATCAAGGTAGTGCTATCGAGCCGCCTGTAATATGGTGTTTGAGTTAGACCTTCGAGAACAAACTGACCTGCAGCATGGCAAAAGTAGTGGAGGAGTTGGAACATTATCAGCTCAATTCGACCATCCTAGAGCACATAGTCAAGGTCAAAAAATTGATGCCAGCTGCTATTAAAACTCAATTGCAAGCATTAATTGTCTGAGTTTAAGGACATCATAGAGCCATATAGACATGCTGGGGATAGATTCATCCATCATTTGTCATAAAATAAACGTCGATCTTAGGACACGCCCAGTTAGACAAAAATGTCACGCTTATGACAGGTTGGTTTCATTAAGGAAGCAAACTATCCATCATAGTTGGCAAATCTGGTGTTGGTCAAGAAAGCAAATAGTAAGCGGCGCATGTGTATCAACCTCATTGACCTTAACGCGCCTGCTTGAAGGATAGTTTCCCACTTCCACACATTGATCAACTTGTTGATGCCACGATCAGTTATGCATTGATGAGTTTCATGGATTCATTTTCTAGTTACAACCATATTAAAATGCATGCTTATAACCAAGAGAAAACGGCATTCATTACCCACTAGGGGCTCTATTGCTATAACGTAATGCCCTTTGGTATAAAGAATGTCGGGGCACTTACCAATGTTTGATTAACAAGCTCTTTAAGGATTTGATTGGAAAGAACATGAAAGTTTACGTTGACGACATGTTAACAAAGTGTTTCCAAGTTGAAGAGCTCGCATTTGACCTTTGTCAGACGTTCAAAGTCTTGTGTTAACATAGTATGAAAGTAAATCCGGAGAAGTGTGCATTTGGAGTCTTTACTGGGAAATTCCTAGGCTTCATGGTCAACCAATGAGGAATAGAAGCCAACTTGGATAAAATCAATGCAATTATTGGAATGACATTTCCTTTGATGCCAAAACAAATTCAAATTCTTATTAGATGACTAGTAGCTCTTGGTCAATTCATCTGTCCAGCAATGGACAAGTCACAGGTTTTCTTCAAGGCAATTTGACAAGGAAACAATCTGCAATGGTCCGATGATCATGAATAGGCTTTGCATCAACTAAAACAATATTTATCAAAGCCATCACTGATGTCCACTCCAAAGCAAGGTGAGACCCTTCAGCTTTGTTTAGCAGTTTTTTCCACAGCTGTCAGCTCAATGCTGGCCAGAGATGACAACGAAATTTAATGACCGATTTACTATACTATTGATGCTCTACTCAATAAAGAAACTTGTTATTCCATGCCCGAGAAATTGGTCTTGGCACTCCTTATCTCCCCTAGAAAGTTGCGACCTTATTTCCATGCTCATTCAATCATAGTTATCACCGACTAGCCGTTACAACAAATCCCATGCAAGCCAAAGCTTAGTAATTGACTGGTCAAGTGGAACATTGAAATGAATCAATTCGACATTTCTTTCACTCCTTGACAAGCAATCAAGGCTCAAGCAATTATAGACTTTATTGCTGAATCTATAAGAAATGTCGAGGAAACTAAGATACTAGTGTTAGGAATATGCCCTAAGAGTATGGATATTTTTTTTGTAATTTGTAAACATTAATAATAAATAAGTTGTTATTATTTATTTATGCCCAAATATGATTACATCAATGACTCCAGAGTTTGTACATTGATAAAGTTTTATATATATGAGATATATATAAGACATAGAACTTTATCATAGCTCAAAGCTAGTTCACGACCTATAAACAAAAGCTGGCACTTTGTTTGGACAAAATTGTTGTGTTGTTTGTCTTCAATAGGGAAATGGTAAGTCTCTAATCATTTAAAGTGGTTGAGTTCAGGACAAAGATATTCATACATTATGAATGTGTGACAAAGATACTAGTTAGAAAGTATGACAGATAAAAACAATTTGCCAATATCCTGAGATAGCTTCCCAAGAAGTTAACAATTCTATCAAGATTGTGGCCCTTTGCTCAATGAGGAATTGATTTGATTGGTCTACTTCCTATGTCTAAGGGTCAGACCAAATATGCGATCATAGTAGCAAATTATTTCACCAAGTGGGTAGAAGCAGAGGCACTGGCCAACATTACTGAAAGGAAAACATTTCATCTGGCAATGCATTATTTGCAAATTTGGAATCCCATATATGATTATGACAGATAATGGCACACAATTTGATAATGCAAAATTTGAGGAATTCTGCACTCAGCTTAACATCATACATATGTTTTTCGCACTTGCTCACCCTCAAGCCAATTGTCTGGTAGAAGCTGTTAACAAGAAGCTTGAGCATTTACTCAAAACTAAGCTTGAAGCTCGGAAGGGTCTTTGGGCAAATGAACTTCACAACATAGTACTTCTAGGACAACTCCTTGGATAACAACTGGAGAGAACTTTTCTTGTTAGCTTATGGATCTGAGGTTATGGTCCCTGTCAAAGTTGGGATACCCATATTCCACGTAAAGCATTATGATAAAAAGCTCTAACACTGACTGACTACATCTTGCCCTTGATCTAGTGGAGGAACATCGTAAGCCATCTCCAATCAGGCTAATAGCCTTACAGATAGCAAGCTAGGAAACTCCAAAGTTAAAAAGAGATGTTTTGTCTAAGAAGACTTAGTGCTTCGAAAAGTCATGCCAAATATGTAGGAACCTGGTATAGGTGTGCTCGGACCTAATTAGGAGGGATCTACCATTGAAAATTGCTCTTAAGTTGGATGCCTACTAGTTGTTGAAGATGGATGGGCATGGTATGAAACATTCATGGATTTCTGAGCATCTAAAGAAATATTACCAGTCATGGTTGTCCAAGCAACTCTAGTGGATGGCAAATTTTCTAATTTCAGTGAAAATAACAACTACAACATATTTTATATGTCATCACAACACTAGTCAACGCAAATTTGGTTGTACGCCCTTTTGGACACTATCCCTCTTTAGTAAAGTATTTCAGTTATGTTTTTAATAGCTTCAGCTAAGCATCTTATAGCTTTAACCAAGCAGTTTATAGCTTCTACTAGACATTTTGCATCTTTAATTCAATGTTTTTATAGCTTCAAATAAACATCCTATATCTATTATTACATTTCTTAATTAGACATTCTACATCTCTAATTGGATGCTTCAATTGAGCATCCTAACTGTATACCTCGATTGGTTATAATCGAACTTTAATTATATGCTTCAATTAAGCATTACAATTACATGCCTCGATGAGGCATTTGTCAGCTTTGGTAAGAAACTGCGATTAAGTGTTAAAGAATTTCAACAACTACGTATGCTCGATTAGGCATCTATCGACTTTAGTTAAACACTTTGATAAGTGTTTTGTGTTAGGATATGTAAATAGCTATGTATGCCACGGTTAAGCGTCAACCAACTTTGACTGGACACCTCGGCTAAGTGACAAAGCATCTCAAAAGACATACAACAATGACAATTGACTAAGGTAGAAATTATATTTTAATAAGGTTAAATTGTAAAGCTACTTACATAACAGACCAAGAGTCAACCAACTGAGCTAGGCAAAATAACACCTCCAAAATAACTACGATTGTGAAATCCCATCAGCATATAAAGCATATGCTGGTTGGTAACCATTTACCTTGCAAGCAACATCATTGAGACCATCTAGGAAGTCTATGCCAACCTCGTCCATAACTAGCACGCATCCCCATTCAATGCCTATAAATAGGGCCTTCTTATTTGCCTTACCCTATTATGTCTTTGAAAATGCCTCCTAGAACAAATATCAATAAGGACAGTATCAAATCATAAAAGAAGGCACGTATTGTGTTAGAATTATCTTCATCACTTCCATTATAGTTAGGATCCATGTATGGATAAAGTGCCAAAATCGCGTCTATATTGCCTGCTTGAGCGATTGCTTCCATATTTTAGGTTGGTCCTTCAGGTGGAAGTTAGGCTTTATGATTAGCTTCTTCTATGCTTTCCACACCAATTTTCTCTTTAACATATGGTTCGTGTTATGGATAGTCATGCTGTACTTCTAGAGGTGGTGATCTTAGCAATTATCCCTCTATACTTTCAAGTATGGGTCTAAGTTAATTAGGATTTGACACGAGAATTTAAACATTTTGCTTGGGTGGACGAACCTCATACATATTCGCCCAAACTCTTAATTGGTTGAGCGAAGCATCACACCACCCAGTTCTTGAAAGAAACACAAGAACTGTCGCTACTTGATCTATCGAGTGAATAAACCCACCAGAAGTCCCATCCCCAGATGTTTGGTTAGTCGATTGACTAGTGGAATTTCCATTATGCTCTTGTGAATCCATAAGGCACTTAAAATGTCTAACTCACCTGCCAAAGCTTAGTAAAATACATCAAGAAATAATGTGGGAAGGATCACATGCAACACCACCAAACAAAGCATACATGTTAGTCAACAATGGAACACACAAAAATTTATATGACTATATCATTTCAACAATGACAGTCAAGTTTCATTGTCAAAACATCCAGAAAGGAAGAAGTTTAAATCCATATCCTATCCTACAACATGCAAATCGATGAAGTCCAAAAACAAGCATTAACGAGTTCAAAATAGAAGTGCCATGGCCACATGGCAGGGAATTTGTTATCCTACGAAAGCCTAAAAATACTGCAAATATAGAAAAAAAGAGGCAACATAACACCCTTTGACAGCTTTTGGTCAATTATCATTCTTGCATGTTTTCTTCTGCTAGCATCTCCTTGGTAATCTCCATCTCCTTTAGCTTTTTCTCCATCAGTACCTTCTTTGCTAGCCTTGCCTTCCACGCTCACTTCGTCAAGTTTTCCACCAGTCTAGCTCCTAACAACTCCGCTGGTATGACTATTGCTAGTACTTGCTTTAGCTGCCTCAATAGCTACTATTGTCATGTCTGGTGTAGGGAAAACACTTAAAACTGCTCTAGTATACCCAACCTTTTCTTGCTGCTTGATATTGGTCAAATCTAGATACAGATATCTAAGGAGCACCTTTTTCTTAATCAAAGCCACCCTAACATCCATTTGTTATGTAGATGCCAATTTCTCCACTTCAAGTCGATGCATTAACCCATGATTTGCTTGCCCTTCCATTTCGCAATCATTGCACCATTGCTCTTTCTTTGCCTTTAGGCTGGTTAGCTTTTTTTTCAGGTCAGCAATCCTGTTGGCCTTGATGATAGCCTGGTCAATGTGCATCTTTAGTTCTGCTTGGAGGAAATCCTTTTTAGCAATAGGTTTTTAGTTCTTCTCCTCTAACTCATTTTGTGTTTCCACTATCGTGATAAAGGATGAATGATGTTGCACTATTATGCTTGACGTCTACTGACCAAAAAAACAACATTATAAACAAGAAGACAAAATAGAAATTATAACGTTTCAAGGTTAAACTCATTCCTATAAGCATACTAGCCAAAGTAGCAGTATCATATGCTGCCATAGGGGTCAAACTCTTGCTCTCATCCAACTAGTGAGGTGTTAATGCATTCACGCAAGCACTGAGAAGGTCATACAAATGACCAATCTCTTAAACAATTGTTTTCTTGAATATCTATTGGTCTATTAAAGATAGAAGATTCACCTCTTTTAAGGATACTCTCATACATTTGGACAAAAGTGTCATCCCCATAATCGATGGCAGCCCTTTTTTCTTCAGCAAACTTTACTAACCTTTTAGCAACCGTTGATTTCTTGCTACAACTCCTACCAACAGTTGCCTTGTATAACTTTTGTTTCCTTGGAGACTGGTGCTCCAATGTTTCAATAGCAGCATGCTATTGAGGCATCTTCTCAAACGTCTTCTCTATCCCAGATCTCTTTATAAGCTGCTCGCGAAGCTCATCTAGCATTAAAGCTAATCCCTCTATTGTTAGCCCTCCTGAAAGGATTGGCACCCTAGCACATCCTGTGGCTTTTTCTTGCCAAGCACTAACTTTCTCCACGAACTCCTCCTCGGACATGTCGCTCTTGTTGGAACTATTCTCTGACTCCTTTTGCTCAGACTCTTCTTCATCTATCAACTTCAAACTTTTGCTGTAAGCAGGTTGATTTGCAGTTGTCTTGAGATAACCATCAAGACACTAGAGAAATACATTACATCAAATAAATGAGCAAGATAAAAAAAAATTACTTTCATTTACAAACTCAACATCCAAGTCTTTATGTGCAACATTGTTAGTTTTTGGTATGACACTAGCCTAGATGCTAGTTGATTATCATATGGCAATAATTCTTTAGGTCCACGCTTTCTTAAGTGAATGCAGTAACAACTCTAAGATAGCTATCTAGTGGCATGTTAATTTTTTCACCACCTCTGCAAAATAGTATGCAAACCATGACTAGTAAACCATAATATATCAACTGTTAGTTTTTGGTATGTATGACACTAGCCTAGATGCTAGTTGATTATCATATGGCAATGATTCTTTTGGGTCCACACTTTCTTAAGTGAATGCAGCAACAACTCTAAGATAGCTATCTAGTGGCATGTTAATTTTGTCACCACCTCTACAAAATAGTATGCAAACCACGACTAGTAGACCATAATATATCAAATGCCCAGTATTTTTCTATGTACAATAAAGCTTACCAGACTCATTGTATCTCAATTGGGTTGTCATACCACCTTTGGGAGGTGTATCCCACTTCTCGGATATGCAAAACCACAAATTCTTCTATTTCCGACCACTATCACCAAGACCATGCAAGATAAAATGTCCTAAAAAATTATTAGGATGGTTGTATGCCACTCTCTTATTGTTTGATCGCCTTAAGCAATATCCTACCATCCCTGGTCATTCGACCATTAGCCCATATAACATTGTTCAACTTCACTCTAATTACGTGGTACTATACTTTATCCCCATTTGTGATGAAGGTTCGCTGATTCAAATAGTACCAACCAATACGTTGTAGGGCAGCATTCAAGTTATACATCAAGTCAATTTCTTTTATCGTAATATCTCCGTGAAAATTTTTCCTCGATAACAATTGTAACCCTATCATAATCCTCCAACCATTGGGAAAC
Source organism: Boswellia sacra (assembly GCA_013180625.2). Lineage (NCBI taxonomy): Eukaryota > Viridiplantae > Streptophyta > Magnoliopsida > Sapindales > Burseraceae > Boswellia > Boswellia sacra. The sequence continues at coordinate 48,069 of SNVD02012613.1, read as the reverse complement.
ATTTGCCTAACAGCTAGTTTAAAAGTTCATAGATACTCGACAAATAAGGGTTGTAGAGGTAACCTGACTCTTATTGGGAAAATGGACTATGAAAGATGGTTTTATTACTCCTAGCCCTAGGTAGATAGGTACCACCACCAAAGGCCCTAAATGGGCACTGCTCGAAAATTTGTAACTTGCCCTAAATTTTCAACCCTTTCTACTGAAATTTTAGAAGGACATTTGTTTATGGAAAACCCTAAAAACTTGGGGTCCCTTACATCTCTCACAGAAATGGGCCCCTTTCCTTTTTTTCTAGATGATTGTTTGCTACTAGACGCTTTTCATCAGCAACTTTCCTCGCAAATGACCTAGTGTTTCTGGTCATAGTTAGTTAGGACAAGATCCTGCTAATCTTTCTTAGCCTAAAATTAACAAAGGCCACAGTATTAGCAACGGTGAAAATCTACAAGCCTACGCATCTACAGCAAGCAAATTGTAATTCAAGAACTTCTACGTACGTTCCAATATGATTCTCCTCTCAAATGTATCAGAGGATAGCATTATTACTTCTTCCTCCACGACATTTCTCCTTTCCTTTTAGGTATGTTGTTTGCCATCCTTGTTGGATTGTTATCAACCTAATTTTCAGGAAATAGTCTCTGCAGAGGAATCAAATTCAATGGCTCCACATTGACAAAATCGCCATCTAATATGCTGAAACTCGACTTTTCGAACAAAAAAGGGAGTGCATGTTCATACAGTAAAGCTCTGATTATCTACTTGACCCTTCCATTTACCATCTATAAGACCTAAAGGATATTACTTTCTAGCAAAAATACTTTGGGATTAACTACTCCGCTAGTGAAACATCACCTGTACTACATTACTTACATAAACCAAATGCATAAAACAACATACTAGTTTTTAATTCAAACACTATAACCAATCAGGCAAACAACAACTCAGAACAAAAAGACATACACAGTTTAAAGCACTCACCTTATCACTTATAATACTCCAAAAATATGTCGTACACCTTATTTTTATGATAACTCATGGTAAACCCAACTATTTGGATGCACAAGCATATCAATACGGTTCCCCAAAAGTAGCGACCAATAAAGTTATAGTCACAAACATAACAATAGAAATAGTAAAGGGTGCACCTCACAATAGCTTCTTAAGTTTTACATCTACATGCGCAAACGAAAGAAAAACTGGACCAAAGATCTTACCTTAAACAGAAATGGAAAAGCTTGTTTCTCACAATCATCCTTGCTACGTGCACAACTTGTAAACTTCTCGCACTAGTGCTCATCTCAACGAGTTCTGATACGCCTTTCTCAAAATCTCATAACTAGAGTAAATGTTAAGGTTAGTTTTTGTTAAGCAGAGATTATAAAGCATTGAAGAAACCATTTTTTCTTTTGTAAGAGGAAACCTAAAGGATGTGGGAAAAGAGACAAGAATAAGGGGAAGTTTTCCAAACTTCCTAATACACCCTAATCGCTCTTGAGTGCCATATGTCTTGATCTCTTGCTCTTCCTAGAAAATGGCATCAGTTGGACTCATGTAACCAGCATATTACCCTGCCTTTCTACGCCTACTTGCTGCTATTAATGCAAGTCTCATCAATAGCAAACCACAAAATGACATGCTAGAAACCGTAGCTGATCCATGGTCAACATCGTAATCTACGCACATCAGTTCAATCAGATAAAGCTTGTCTCTACCTTAGTCAGACATGTCAACGCAATTTCATGACAACTAGGCATCATTGCTCCTTGAAATGACTTACCAGATCTTCAAGTTTTATCCTTTTCTAACATCTTTACTTCCTCAAACATAACATAATTCCTCTCCTTGGCTATTACAACACTTCTTTGCAGTCACAACTCTTTGATCAGCTCTCAGACTTGTAACTAGGGGGACTAGTGTAGAGGGAGGTAATGTTTTTTGCTTCTTAGAACACCAAACAAGTATGATTACAACTGCTCAGATCTTTTTGACTGCTCAAACTTGTAACTAGGGGGACTAGTGTAGAGGGAGGTAATATTTTTTGCTTCTTAGAACACCAAACAAGTATGATTACAACTGCTCAGATCTTTTTGACTGCTCGAACTTGTAACTAGGGGGACTAGTGTAGAGAAAAAATATTAAACTTTCAAGAAAAAGACTAAAAAACAATAAAAGGTTACACATACTGCATCACCTTGGAAACCTACCCTTGTGTTCTTCTCATTTTCTTAAGTCTGAGCACTGTAAAGTACTAGAGAGTTTGTCAAATTGGTTGTATTACTAACCTTCACACGACCAACTTGGTGCAAGATGCCAAAAGATACTACATCGTAGCAGTAGGCATGCCTTTGTGAAAAGGGTATAGTCCCCTTTGACCACATGTCTATCAAAGGAGCATAAATCTGCAGGTCTTAGCAGAATGGTCCCCTCGTCTACCTTGGATTCAACAACATAATAGGTATAACTTGGAAAAGAAGAAATCCATCCAGCAGCTCCTCCACCATGTGATGAGTGGCCCGGTTTATTCACACTTGCGAAGTAAGAAGTGTAAAAGCTTTGATTAGGGTTTAGACAAGGTGGTGGAATCTTTTTCACATCAACCTAGGTAGACGTCACCTTTATTCTTGATATTAGGAACCCTTCTTAGAGACCGTGTGTCATCGTGAAAGGCAAGGTTTAATTGTTTAGTCTCATTTTTCCCAGCTGTCACCCTTCCTCAAACACTTTTCTTGGTTTTATTCCCTTTACACACTTTGCTCTTCTTTCTATGTTCTTGCTTGGTCACTACCATAAGCATGCTAACTTGAGCATCAGAGGGCCTACCCCAGATGTTCTTTGCTATCTTGTAGGTTTTCTACTCCTTGGAACAAGTTTGAGGAGTCGGCTATTTAGAGGTAGCAAATCAGAGGACAATCTAGGAGATTAAGATCCCAGCTTAACGCAGTCACTCATTGGTCCTTCGGACATGTGGGTAGTTGTGGTTGGTGCTATTTTTAGGTGTCAACACTTCCTATCAAACAAAATAAAATGCCAATGATGAGCAAGGATTTGGGAAATGAATCCTTGTCGCTAATTAAATTGGACAAAAGAGACTATACATGGTAACTAAGAAAGTGAAAGAAAGCCAAGTAAACCATATATAATCAAAGCTAAATACATCTCACAACAATAAAGAGTTACTTTACTGGAGTAAACATATTTCAAATTAATTAAGAAAAGTTTAAAGCAATAATCATAGTGATTCAGAAACAAATAAATTTCAAAGGTTTTAAATAAAATGATAATATGGATTCAATTTTCTGTAACACATTGATATAATGTTAATTCAAAAAGAAAAAAAAACTGATTTAAAGTTAAATTTATCAAAAATTAATAAAATTACTTTGTTTCAAAATTTAAACTTGTTTTTAGCTGGTATGGAATTTAAAATTATTTTTCATAACATTTTAACCAAAGTCTCTATTAAAATGTCTTAAATCTCTTTTTATTGTCAAAAACAAAAAATTTTATCTCAATACTAAACCAATTAAGACTATGTTTTCAACACAAATAAATTGACATAATTTATTAAAACAAATTTATGGCTACTGATATCACCAAATCCAGTGGTTAAGATTGAAAGCCAAAAAATTGTATTTAATATTACCAACTTATCAATCATCTCAACCAATCAATTTTGTTAATCAATGATTAGAAATTTCTAGTTTTGCATATGTTAAAAAATTTGTGCCAAAAAATCTCTTGCCATACATATGTTTGTATGTGTATTCTTTTGCAAGCTGATTGCATAATATTTGACTTCATTAGAAATCAGTTAAGTATTAATGTATCAGATATTGTTGTGACAATATGTAATTTCTTATTCTTAATTGCAAAGAGATTACAGAAGAGTATTGCAAAAGAAGTAGAAAGGTGGCAAGGGAATTGCTTAAAGGAATATCAGAGAGCTTGGGTTTGGAACCCTGTTATATTGACAAGTCCATGAATCTTGATTCAGGCTTTCAATATTATGCTTTCAACCTTTATCCGCCATGCACTCAGCCAGAGCTAGTAATAGGCATGCCTCCTTATTCTGGCCATGGCCTCCTCACTCTCTTAATACAAAATGGAGTTCGTGGTCTTCCATTGCTACACAATGGCAAGTGGGTCAATGTCAGCAATGCCCTTCCCAACTTATTGCTTATCAACATTGGTGATCAAATGGAGTTGCATTTCATGTCTTTCTTTTATTGGCACTTTTCAATTTTTTAAGGATCTAATTAAAATATTCAAGTAATATATGAGCATTTTACTATTCGTTAATATGTTTACAATCAGTTCAGTAACACTATTGACTATTGGTATTTTAAATAATATGCATAGTGGTGAACTAGCCTCAACTTTAATAATAAACTTGTGATATAAATATATATATATATATATATATATATATATATATATATATTAACAATAATATTATAGCTGGTTAAGTCCTTTTCTTTGTAATTCTGGCCAGTGAATAACCAACTTTAAGAAAATTATTCTAGTGCTTTATGACTTGTGTAAGAGCTTTGGTTGATGTATGATAGATTATGAGTAAGAGGAAGTATAAAGTGTTCTACACCATGCTGTTGTGAACAACACTAGAATAAGGATATCCTTAGCAATTGCACATGGACCATCACTAGAAACAGTGGTTAGACCAACATAGGAGTTGATAGGCAGTGAAGGTCAAGCTCCAGGTTACATTAGGATAAAGTATAAAGAGTTTTTGAGATGCAGCAAAGCAACCAACTTGACAAAAATCCTGCCTAGACTGGGTGTGGATTTGAATGGTCTTTGCTTAATAGGTCATTGTCACTCTGTTACAAAGTGTGCTGAAGCTGTGGACAACGATCTTCCACTAAATGCTTCAAATTAAATTCCATTATTAGTCATCTGCATAATTATCATTTGTGCTTGGATTTTGTTGTATAAAACTGAATAATGTACAAATTATGTGATATAAAGGGTTTGAATGAGGCCATGGAGTTCATCAATCAAATTGCCAATCAAAAAGATATTTCTAAACAATACGTAGATAGGAAGATCTTTGTGTATTTCACTCCAATCACATCCAATTCATGCACTTTCTGGTTGCTTGCTCTCTCTCTCTCTCTCTCTCTCTCTCTCTCTCTCTCTATATATATATATATATATATATGTCTCTCAAAAAGTCTTTCCATGGCTGCTAAAGCCTAACCTATTTCTCCACAAATTAGGATGTTATATTCCTTCTATTAACGTGTTCTTGAAAAAAATTTTATAGTACTTTTGTAGTCAATTGTATGATAATACAAGCAGGTTAATGTTGCAGAGGATCATCATTAACGACATAATGGGATTTACATATATGGGACAAATGGCTAGGGATTATAAACTAATTTGTAATATGAGATAAATGGATGGCAATAAAAATTAATTATAAAAAATGTTGATGCCAAAAATGGATCAACAATTTTTTCTTACATGTAACAAGATATAAATAGTAAATTATGGAAATATCCCTTAGGATTGAAGATATTCATAAAGAAAAATAACTATTTTATTATAGGAATAGTGACTGAAACTCCATGGTTAGAAGCCGTTAAGAGTGGTTGACTAGATGAATATTAAAGTGGATAGTGAACTCCTGATTGGATACTTAATGTGGACAAGCGAAGAAACCAGCTTCTAGTGTTGTACAGTGAAACGAGACAACTATTTGACCAGTGAAAAATGATAGTTCTTGATCGTACTCCTTCTTCTCTAGTTAGCCCAAGCGAATCCCATGGATACTATTGAAGCCCAGTGACAAAGAGTGACCGTTGGGTGCTCTAGTGACTGAAAACAGGGAAAACACAATGAGTGGTCATCAGATTTCTCACCGACGTGAACCCTTCAATGCCTAAGTCAGTAAAGAAGTCACTGTTTGGTAAGAAATCATGGAGAGAAAGAGTGTTTATGCATAGGTTTCATAGGGAAAGCTCTATGAACCATTTTTCAATGGAACAGTAAATATGAGAGTAAGAGTGAGAGTGAGAGAGAGAGAGAGAGAGAGAGAGAGAGATAGCAACAAAACCTAAGAATATCTTTTAGTTGCTGGAGAAAGAGAAGATTCATGGAATCCCCTTATTCCTGGTGTCTCTTTTCTTTTATAGGTGTGCCAAAGCTTGACTTAGATCTCAACTCTCCATTGTGATGAGTGGACATGATCTTAATGAACTAAATAGATTCCATAGATATTTCTTGATGTAATCAAACCCTAATTTCAAGGTGATGGGCAGCTGCCACATGGTGGACTGGAAATAGGCCTTTCTCTCTTCTGCAGATTATGAGATTTGACAACTGTTGCCTGACTACTTTACTTAGGCACTAGTCAGTCAGGTAGGTTGTAATGTCAATGGGCTAATATTTTAGTTGATGGATCGGTGTTGGACCAAATTAAATTACTTGAGTTTGGATAAACTTTGTTTTAAAAGCCCGGCCTATTAGTTGGCAAAAAATTAAAAAAAAAGATAATAATAATAATAATAAATAAATTAAATTTAAATTTAAATTTGTTTTATGGAAGGAGGAATGGTTCACGTGCTTAACTATATGAAGTGGAAGACAAAATGGATATATATTATTTATTTAAAAAAAAATGAAAGTAGGAGACAAAGCATTATATGCTTAAACTAATTTGTCTTGAATTTTTTCATTTCAAGTATATAAATATATATGTTTACAAAGAGTTGGAATGAAGAAATTATGCAAGAGAGAGACTGAGAGAAAGCAAAAAGCTGGAGCAAGACAGAATGAGCCAAGGAGAGAAGTTAAAAATATAAATTTAGTCTAATATTCTTGTCTTCAATAGAGAGAAATTGAGAGGCACTGGGGTGGTACAGAATTTATAGGAAAAAGAGAGAGAGAGATTTATTGAAAATTAAGTGCCTAGCTAGGAGGCAGAAAGTCTTTTAAGTGGAAGAAAGAAAAGAAAGAGAAAATAATAATAATAATAATAAGAGGGCTTGCTAAAATCAAGAGAAGGTAAAGAGGAAAAGAAGTAGAAAAGAGAATGATGTGTGTATATTACGTACTGTTTTACGAGAAGTGATTTTTAAATGAGGAAATTGTAACTTTCTTTTATTTTGGTGGTTAGTTTTATATAGGTTACTTTTTCTAATAGAATATTTGATTTATATTATAGGAAGAAATTCAATTGGAGATCAATTAGTAGACCCCAGAGCTAATCAAGACTAGTCCTTAGTTTTGTGAGCGGAAATTTTATGAAAATTAATTTATTTTAAAGCAAATTCCTTATATGTATTTGTTTTATGTTTCATTATCGCAAATTTACTTTATTGATGGCTTTAGGAAATATAATTTACTTTTATGACGATTGATTGAATTTAAAGAGGAGAAAAATTAGTTATTTTATTTGAGCAAAAGTATATGGGAAATTGTGTATTTATGGAGAATTATGTGATTTTTCAAATTTTTGAGTGAATCTCAAAAATTATGGGAAAATTCTTATATGATGTTGGAAATATTAACTATTATTGAATTGAGCAAAATTGGTTGTTTTGGAGAAAAGTAGTCACCAAATAAGTACCCTTCCCCGTTGTTGTTGTATCGTCCCTCTCTGCCTAAGCGAATGTGTTGCTAGGTATGATAGATTTCTCCCTTCTTGTGGTATATGGATTGGATTTATGCACGTGTATAATATATGTGATATTGCTTAGATGATGAGAAATTTGACAATATGATGTGAATTAGATTGTCCCCCACCGCATGTATGCACAAGCTATAACAGATTCTCTGTGGGTACTTATTTGGTATAGATTTTCTTATAGATCTTTTGATTTACTAAAAGATCGAAATGTCCTTGAGTTAAAGCATTACCTTTATTGTCTTGATGATATTTCAATTCAAAATAATCATTTATTAATCGAGTTTATTTTTGTAGAAAATATTAATGAATTTTAGTATGTTTTACATGATTCTAAAACATTTATGAATTTACTATAAATTATTCCACTCACTAGGCGTTTAGCTCACCCCTTTTTCATTCTTTTCCTATTCTTCCCCCTTCCCCCTTCCCCAACCCCACCCCCCCCCCCCCCCCCCACCCACCTAGGTTGTTGCTGGTTTCAGTGCTGAGCATTTCCTCCCGTATAGGATGGGTCACATGACTTAGTTACCTTTTGACCTTTTAATCATATGTACATATTTATTTTCGATGTTATGTATATATTTCGTTAATATACGCCAACTAGATATCTATTTCCTTTTGGATCTCTATATTTTGATTAGGGTTGAAAGAGGGTCTGAGACCCAATTGAGATTATATCATAGAAACGTGTTGTGATTGAATTTATTTTGTGATGGGGACTTCAGAAGTGGTTTGAAATAATGTTGCGAATATTAGAAGTGTTTTTCTGATAAATTGCAGGTTGTGATAAATCCGAAAAATAGAGAAAACTTTGTTGAAATTTTCGCTTAATATTTTACTTATTTATATAGAAAAATACATGCTAAAAATCTTAATAAAGATATTAAATGGTTTCTTTTGTTTAAAAATGCTCTTTATAAATTTAAAATTTTGTTTTAAGTTTAATTTTGATAAGACTTGCCTTAATCATCATTTTTATAGAAGTCTGAGATTCTATGAATAGTAATTTGTTTGGGTCATGTCATAGGCTCCTTCATGCTTCCTGTAATACCTAGCCCATATTTATTTTAATTGAAGCCAAAGCCCAAGCCCATGGTCAATTTATTAGCCAACGTGGTCCATCTCCTTCCCCCTTATTCCACCACTTGAGACACAAAAATAGAAAGAGGGGGCAATTGTAAGGAAAAGAAAAGAAAAGAAAAAAAATGAGCAGATAAAGGGAGCTGCGTGATGAGCTGAGGGAGTTAAGAAATTTGGGAATTTTTGGGAGTATATGTGCATTTTGAAAGAATATAGAGAGAGAAGTTTGAGAGAGAAGGAAATCAAAAATGAAATTGGAAGTCTTACGCAAGGATTTCATCATTTTCTTGGTGTTTTAGCTTTATTCATTGAAATCTTAAAGTTTAAGATGTTGGGATGAAAATCTAGGGTTACTATAAACAGTAGATATTTCCAAAATTTCTGTAATTAATTGACTTCGATTTTTATTCTTAATTTTATGTACGTTAAAATAGACATCTCGAGGGTTAGATTAAAATTGGTTTCATTAAAAAATGTCGGGTATTCGATTTTTGATGAATTTTTGAAGTTGAGTCTACTATGCTGAGATTTCAGTTTTTCTGCAGGAGATCAGTATTAGAAAAATTATTTGAGGTACCTAAAGGTCTCATAAAATTATGAAAATTTCCTAATTTATTTGTTTCTATGTCTAGTTTAAATCTAAAAAGTTTGGTGATCTTGCGAATGAACCATGAATTGATATATATTTTTTAATAGAGAGAGGTCAGTTGTGGAAACAATTTGACAGAATTATTGTATCTGAAATCTTAAATTATCTGAGGTACTTAAAGAATTTAGAATGCTATGAAATTTCACATGATGTAGATATGTATGTCTAGATATCCTATGTAAAATATTGGATCCTTCGAATGAGTAAATTATTTATTAAAAATTAGAGAACTAGCATTGCTATGTTTTAGGAAGATGAAAAAGAAGTTAATTAGCATTATTAAGGTACGATTTGAATTTGCTTATTAGTAAACTTAAGTATTTAGGTTGATTATGAATGAAATATATGATATGATGAGCTATTTTGTGATGTAAGGGCAAAGATGATATTAATTGATCTTTTTTTTAGATGGCAAGCTAGGTGGAGCATTGATCACGGACCTCTGCAAGCTAATCAAGTTGTGTCAACATTTGTGAGTGGATTATCTTTCAAGATTTTCATAATTTAGTGTATTTAATCATTGATTTTTTCTTATCATTTAAGTTATTAGTTAAAGTAGTTGAGTTTCTATTAGTTTCTATCAACATATAAATTTTTATTAGAATAAATGATGAATGATTATACTAGTTTGAAGTATAATTGTGTGTAAAGTATTGATTTTTAGGGAGAAAAAAAAGAATGGTTATAGGTTGTGTTAATAATTCAATAATTGAGTATATAGCAATAGTTGTTTATATAACATTTAGAAAGGAAAAATTTAGATTTGTATGTTTAAATGTCTTCTCGTTGATTAGAGCAATGTTTTCAATAGATAGAGAAATGATGTTAATCATGTTATTGAAAATCATTTTAACATCCTATTTCAAGGTATCTTGAAGTATTTGAAATTGTGTTTTTTTAGATTGATTATATTGAATCACATACAATTTTAGCCTGGATTTCAGAAGATATTCAAGATTTGATAAATTTTCATGAAAAGCAAAGGTTTAGCATAAGAAACAGTTTTGAAAATTAGTTTTTGAAAAAATAAGAAAGTTCAGTTATATTATACTAAGCTAGTACTCAACTCACTTAGATAGTGAGCCAGCAGTTTCACTTAGACAATGATACACATTAAGATTTTTGGGACCTATTTGGACATACATAGAGGCTTTTGGTCATGTGATTTGGGTGCTTTATTCCTTTAGAAGCAGCTCTGTGCATGCATATAACAAGTTTATCAAGCTTATTGATAGATGTCTATTTATGTATTACTTTTATATCAATTCGTCCATGTTTCTTTGCTATATTCCTTGGTATTTTTATGTTTTTGTGTGGTTTTGATGTTTGTAGGAGTTTTGGAGCAACTTGTACAAAAATGGAGTAAAAACCTTCATTTTCACCTCTGCTAGTCAACCATCTTCTCGGATTTAATTGTATTGATATACAATGAACCCGATGACATATTATATACCGTTGGAAAGCTCTCGAAGTCTATGTTCTGGAGAAATTTACGGTTTATAAATCCATTCAGTGTACCAAAAGTTGTAATCAAAACAGTGTGAGATGTATAGAAAATATAATTCCACAAGCCACTGTAGCATGTATAATACGGGGCACTGTAGCAAGTCACTGTAGCAGAGTATTTAAACACATTTTAGGGTTTTATTTTCATAACTTGAAGAGAGGAGAACGTGGTGGAGGCTGCAGCTATGGAATTCTTTCATCTCCTGGAGTTCTTGAAGGAGAAAGGAAGCTTGGAAAGAGGAAGAACTACAATCCAAAGAGAATTACATCAAAATTGCTCAGTTTTTCCCTTCCCTTTCATTTTCTGGAATGTCTCCATGTTGTATTGTATTTACCACGTTCTTTAAAATGTGTAACTGAATCTGAATTGGTTGAGGGTGATTTCAAAGCCCCTGATATGGTTTTTGTAAGTTGATTGTGTAAGGAATTGTTATCCAAGTCTCTAATTGAAGTTGCTTGTATTCTCCCATATTTAATGCTTATGATTGCTTACTGATTGTATTTGAGTGGTCAACTGAATATAATCTGGTTGTGATTTATTGCTAGACTAGAAATCTTGATCCGTAATTGTCTTGACTTTCTAATCATTAGTAGCAAAATTGTGATCAGAGATTACAATTGGAGAATATAACCTAAGTTAAATAATCCGAGCTTGTGTGTTTATTGCTTAGATCAACCTATCTTTCTTATCATAATGCATCCATTGAATTAAACTCAGAGAGTTGTTCTAGGTTGTTTAATGGATAGAGATTAAATAAAGAGCTTGTTTTATTTAACAACAAAGTAAGGAAAGATTGGGGTAATAGAGCTTGTTATTATCTACGGTTGATAACTTCAATGCTGTAATTAGCTGACAATTCTACAATTAATTCGCAAATCCATATCTTGTGGTAGAGAAGGATCCCTTAACCAGCTTTCTCCCATTGATTTTTCATTCAAATTTACTTTCTGTTTTGTTATTCTTTACTTGCATTCTTATTTCATTTAGTAAAGCATTTAACAAAAATCCCCCCTGTTTAGTTTATTGTTGCTGGAAATAACAAATTCAATTAGAATCAATCCTCGTGGGAACGATATCTACTTATCACTTTATTACTTGTGCGACTAGTATACTTGCTAGTTTCGAAAGCATCAAGTTTTTGGCGCCGTTGCCGGGGATGGATTTTCTAATCGATTTGTTATTTTGTTTTCATTGTTGATTCATATTTTTTTTGTTTTTCTTTTTGATTGTTTGTGTTTAGACAACATGGCAGTAAACTTCTATCAATTCAGTAGCGGATTTGAGCCACAAGTACCATGGAGAGTAAATGAGGTAAGCACTCCGAACATTGAACAACAACTTTCTGAGCTAACCTCTCTTGTGGAAAACATGGCTGTAGGACATATGCAGAAACCTTATGCATGTGGAGTATATTCTACCATGGAGCATCCAATGAACATGTATCCAACTTTACAAGAAGAAGATATGGAACAAGCCAATGCCATGGGTGGATTTCCAAGACAACCAAGGCAATGGTATGATCCCTTCTCTAACACTTACAATGCCAGATGGGAAGATCACTCTAATTTCAAGTACTGGAATCATCAACCAATCGCCCCAAATGGCATACAAAATTGGCCACAAGGTTTCAATCAACCTAGAGTGCAGCAACCATTTCAAATGCAACCACCACCAATGCCACAACCAGCACCGCAACCAGCTTCACAAAACTCAAGTATGTCTCTCCAAGATATTGTTAATATACTTGCCACTAACACATTGCAATTCCAGCAGGAAACTGGGGCAAGTATCCAAAACCTGGCAAATCAAATGGGACAATTGGCCACTAGCATGAGCAAATTAGAGGGCCAAGGCTCAGAAGAATTATCTTGTCAAACGGTGATCAATTCAAGAAAGAATTCTTGTGTGATAACTTTGCAAAATGAAGAGCAATTAGATGTCCTGCCAAAGAAATCACAAACTGTTGAAGGAGATGACACCATTTCCACCATGAACAAAACACTGACTTCTCAGGTGAATCCTATAACTCCCATTCCTTCATATGTTTCTCCTCCACTTTTTCCTAGTAGATTTGCACAATCAAGGAGAAACAAGAACAAGAAATCCTGGAAACTTCTCACAAAATCGAGGTAAATATACCACTTCTGGATGCTATTGAGCAAGTACCTCGTTGTACAAAATTTCTCAAGGAGTTATGCACCAAGAAGAGAAAGTTGAAGGGAAATGAGAAAGTAAGTGTGGGGGAAAATGTTTCAGCTGTATTGCAAAGAAAAATTCCTCCAAAATGCAAAGATCCAGGTACGTTCATCATTCCATGCACCATTGGTAATACCAAGTTTGAAAGAGCTATATTAGATTTAGGAGCATCTTATTAATGTCATGCCATATTCTATTTATGCTTCTTTAAATCTTGGACCTTTTGCGAAAACTGGTATTACCATTCAGTTTGCTGATCATTTTAATGCATATCGCAAAAGAGTTGTGGAAGATGTGCTTGTGCAGGTGAATCAATTGGTTTTTCCAGCAGACTTCGATGTCCTTAAAATAGAGGATGAGACATCTCCTAATCCAACACCGTTAGGGAGGCCATTCTTGAAAACTGCTAGAATCAAGATTGATGTTCATTATGGCACTTTGACCATAGAGTTTGATGGCAAGGTGATATGTTTTAATACTTTTGAGGAAATGAGGTACTCTAATGACTTACATTCTGTTTTTGCAGTTGACGTTATTGATTATTTGCCACAACAATGTTTTGAGTTAACTCGCAAGAATGGAGTGGATGTTGCTATTAGTGAACACATAAGGATAGAAAGTTTCAAAGAACCAAGAAAGCTGATACAAGTGTCTAAAGAAGTGGAGGAAGCTGTGACAAGCTTGGATGAGACTATAGCTATCACCACAAATAGGTATGATGTTTCGTACATTGAATTGCCTTTATCTAATGAGAAACTTCTTCCTTCTGTGATGAAAGCCAATACCTTGGAGCTTAAGTCACTTCCAGATCATTTGAATCATGGATTCTTGGGTGAGAATGATACTTTGCGAGTTACAATAGAAATGGGCCTTGCACGAATACAAGAAGAGAAACTCGTCCGAATACTTACAGATCACAAAATAGCTATTGAGTGGACAATTGTTGACATCCAAGGCCCATCCATATGCATTGACCGTATCTTGTTAGAAGAGGGATCCAAGCCCATTAGAGAAGCACAACGGAAATTGGATCCTCCCATGATGGAACCAACGTCGGGCTGAGGACGTTAAACCAAGCGCTTATTGGGAGGCAACCCAATGTTTTTGAAAAAAAAAAAGAAAAATAAAATGAGGTAATAATGATCGATTTTTGTGTCTCGAGGAGATTCCTTTCGTAGGCCATCAAATTGATCAGGTTTTATCTCTCTTTGCCATCTGTCTCATTTGTTTTATATTTTTTACTTGTTTTTGACTTTTGTTTGCTATTGTGTTGTTATCTCTTTTATGTGTCTTTAGTTTCGTTTTTGCTCTTTTCTTTTCCTTTCTTTTGTTTAATTTGATTACTCTGTGCTTTGAGCTCATTTGTGCAGCAGCTTGTGGAAACATCCAAACGGAAGTTGAAGTCATTCGCCAAAGGTTTGAAACGTGCATATCTTGGAGAAAAACAAACTCGATCGCATTATCGGTAATATCTCTTCTTTTCTCCTCTTCAATGGATGCCGATATCTTTTTGTCGAAACCTTCGTAAATATTTTCCTTCACTTCCTCAAAATGCTGTGTTTAAAATTTATAAAGTACGGATGACTAGACTTTGGGCATTGATGCTCCTAAATGTGCCTGCTGATATCCGATGGCTTATCGAAGCCAAGGTGAGATTGTCCGGTGAGCCGGACATTAATCTCGCAAAATACATGCCTGGTCTAGGAAAGAGCTACTACGCCAAGAGGCGAAGAGCGAAAAGGTTACAAGTATGTTATAAATGTGCTAGATGGAATTGTAAGACTTGTCGTTCATTAGGTTTTGCGTCCAGGAATAGAGAAGATAAACTTTTATTTATTAAGAATGGTTTGAGTAATGAGTCGCTGGATAATGTTTTGTTAACTCTCGAGTCACATTCTTGTGGACTTGTTCAGCGTGAATTGCTTAATCTATGGACATAATTTCATGATGAATTGCAGTGTTATAGTCTAGGGAATCTGACTAAAAACGACCCTGTTTGGCCAGTTTATAAGAAAACTGGATGGGAAGCAAATCCCCGACTCATAGAAGGCGTTTCAGCCGTTACTGGACGTAAAACCAGAGGAAGATGTGAGCCACAATCACAACTACTTGTATATTTGAATGTGTGTTGTTGTTGTCGAATTTTATTTCTTTCTTGTTTCGTTTGATCTGATTATCAATGTTGTTTTTGTGTTGTTGTTGTTTGTTGATTTTGTTTGTTTTAATTTCAAGTTTTCTTTTTGACAAACCAGATGACTACCCCATGATATAAGCACACGTGGAAGACAAGTGTGGAGGTTTTGTCAATCTCCGCCGAAAGTATATCTTTACTTTTCATGCTTCACGTGGGAGACAAGTGTGGCGGTTTTTTTCAAACCCCACCGAAAGTTTATCTCCATTTTTCATGCACACGTGGGCGACAAGTGTGGAGGTTTTGTCAAACCCCACCGAAAGCATATCTATTTTTTCAAATCTCGGGGCGATAAATCTGCATCGAGCAACCCCCACCGAAATTATGTCCCCATGTGTCAAATTTGAGAGTTTTACGTGTGTATATATCCATGCTGCATATTTGAAATGTCATTTCATAACCTGTCTTGCACTTGAATCGCATAATACCTAACGTACACGTGCACATTGTCTTACACAAGTTTAGAGCACTTGTAGAAATGGAGAAAACACCAATTCGGCGATTCCAAAATATATGCGTATTTTGTGGATCGCAATTTGGTAAAGATGGAGAATTTACAACAGCAGCTCTTGATCTTGTAGGACATTAGCTGCGATGGGGTATTCATTTGATTTATGGAGGGGGTAATCTTGGGCTAATGGGGTGTGTGTCACAGCTGCATCCTTGGGAGGAAGTAAAGTTCTTGGCATTATCCCTAAACCATTAGCTGTGCGAGATATCGTAGGCAACACAATCGGGGAAGAGTTACAAGTCTTTAGCATGCATGAGCGTATTACACATATGGTTGTTAAGTCCGATGCATTTATAGCTTTACCCGGTGGTTATGGCACATTAGAGGAGATATTTCAAATCACCTATTGGGCACAGCTAAACATCCATAAAAAACCCATTGGTTTGTTAAATGTCAATAACTTTTTTGATGGTTTGTTGTCTTTTCGTGATCAAGCTGTAGAAAAAAATTTTATCTCACCATCAGCGAGGCAAATCCTTGTTACAGCTTCAACGGTAGGGGAGTTAATTGATAAACTACAATAATTCGTCTATTCGCCTGATCCAACAATAGCTCGGATTGATTGGTTTGGAGAAGGCAATAAGAGGCGTAAACTAGATTTAACGCTCCATCTGTAATCTCTATCTGCTAGTTTGCTTTGTTTTTGTTTGCTTTCTTTTTATTGTGTTTATTTGAGAGTTTTCATGTTATTTCTTTTTAGCTTTTTCAGGTTATTTCTTTCGTTCCAGGTAATATTTTCTAATCTCGGTTTTTAGAGTGGTGGCTTAAAAAGTTCAAGTTCTCTTGAAACGCATTCTGGATCTCTTCAATCCATAATGGCTGAATAAGGAGGCTAACTTCTAAACTTTGTAGACCCATTCTAACTAACTTGTTTTTGTTTGCTGACTTGTTGAACTTGGTTATTTTATGAGTGAGTTTAGTTTTGCGTAATTTAGAGTTGTTATGTGTTTTTATCTTTATCAGTTTTGATTTAAAAAAAAACAATTGTGGAAAAACCTGAGAATGGCAGAATATGGGGTTTCTTTAACCCTTGAAACGCATTCTCTCTAAATAAATCTGTAGTTTGTTTATTTCATGTTATTTGAAGTGTCTTTTTCTTGTTTTGTTCTTTCATAATAAAGGTATATAGGCTGGAAACCTTAAGTCTGCGGGCTACTGGTCCTAAGGATTGTTGAAATATGCAATCTTGACTCAGGTGTAACAATGCCACGTACCTCTTCTCTTGCATTTTATGGGCCAATGATAAGGCAATGATTGAATTGAGAATAACTCTTGAAAAATAATAAATGATGCATAGATCTGTGTGCTTGAAATGTTAATTAGCTTTTGCTTTACCTTTGATTCCTTGCACAAAATTGAGCACCGAGCCATTATCACCGAGTTATTTGTTTACTTAAAGAAAGTTTATGTAATTTAAGTGTTTCTTCAGATTTCAATGAATTCTAGAACTTGTTTGATGGTCACTCGAGGCGAAATCCTAGACTGTGCAACATTGGGGAAATGATTTAGGACATCTTTGGACCGTTTGAGCCTTAATAGCCAACCTTGACAGAAATTGATCCCTAGTTACCCCTTTGAGCCTCTGTAATCCTTTTTCTTTGTTAACTCACTAAAAGATTTACTAAACTAAAATGATTTTGTTCCAAACAGTTAATCCCTTACCTATGAGCATGTAGATCATTCACAATTAAATTCTGAGCTATGTTCTGGTTTTTGGAAGTTAGAGGAGGTTGGGATGTGTCATGAGCAATGCAAGTGAGTCCTATTGTGTTTGTAAAAAGAAAAAAAAAAGAAAAGAAAAAAAAATATGTACTTATCTTCCACGTACTTAAACATTGAGGACAATGTATTGTTTAAGTGTGGGGGAGTGGAATTGCAGTTAAAAAAAAAGAAAAAAAAAAGAGTTCTATACCTTTGGGTGTTCTTAAAAAGAATGAAACAACAAAGTATGGGGGTGTAGTTTCTTTTGTTTTCTAAAAAAAAAAGAAGAAAAAAAAAGAAAAAAAAGAAGATTGAGTGTTCTAAATAAGTTTGGGGGAGTAACCTGGTGAATTAAAATAAAGTTGTGTTAGAGGGTTGAGCTCTACATAATCTTGAATGATTTATGTGTTTGTGGGTGATTTGAGCCAAATTATTATCCTTTATCATACCTTCACCCAAGCCAAACGTTACAAGCTTAATAAAGTCCTACTTGATCCTTGGTGTTGTGCATGTCTACATTAGTGGAGAGTGACTTGAAAAGCAGGCCTATGGAGTTCAATTATACACACATCTTCAATATTAAATATGATTCATTTTTATGCATAAACTCATCCGGGTTACAAGTGATTAGGTGAGAATGGCTCTACACACACACACTTGAGGGATTGAAGTGAAGCGAAACTAATTTTGAGATAAAATTCTTGATCAAGTGCATTATTTTGAAGTTTTCCTTGGGTTATAATTAAGTACAATCTTTGAGGCCTATTTGCAAGTTGAAGCATTTGTGTGTTTTAATTTTTTTGTTGATTCTGTTTCGGTTTAGTTTTGTTTCATATTTTAGTTGCTCGAGGACTAGCAAAGTCTAAGTGTGGGGAATTTGATAGGTGTCTATTTATGTATTACTTTTATATCAATTCGTCCATGTTTCTTTGCTATATTCCGTGGTATTTTTATGTTTTTGTGTGTTTTGATGTTTGTAGGAGTTTTGGAGCAACTTGCACAAAAATGGAGTAAAACCCTTCATTTTCACCTCTGCTAGTCAGTGATCTTCTCGGATTTAATTGTATTGATATACAATGAACCCGATGACATGTTATATACCGTTGGAAAGCTCTCGAAGTCTATTTTCTGGAGAAATTTACGGTTTATAAATCCATTCAGTGTACCAAAAGTTGTAATCAAAACAGTGTGAGATGTATAGAAATATAATTCCACAAGTCACTGTAGCATGTATAATACGGGGCACTGTAGCAAGTCACTGTAGCAGAGTATTTAAACACATTTTAGGGTTTTATTTTCATAACTTGAAGAGGGGAGAACGTGGTGGAGGCTGAAGCTCTGGAATTCTTTCATCTCTTGGAGTTCTTGAAGGAGAAAGGAAGCTTGGAAAGAGGAAGAACTACAATCCAAAGAGAATTACATCAAATTTGCTAAGTTTTTCCCTTCCCTTTCATTTTCTGGAATGTCTCCATGTTGTATTGTATTTACCACGTTCTTAAACATGTGTAACTGAATCTGAATTGGTTGAGGGTGATTTCAAAGCCCCTGATATGGATTTTGTAAGTTGATTGTGTAAGAATTGTTATCCAATTCTCTAATTGAAGTTGCTTGTATTCTCCCATATTTAATGCTTATGATTGCTTGCTGATTGTATTTGAGTGGCCAACTGAATATAATCTGGTTGTGATTTATTGCTAGACTAGAAATCTTGATCCGTAATTGTCTTGAATTTCTAATCATTAGTAGCAAAATTGTGATCAGAGATTACAATTGGAGAATATAACCTAAGTTAAATAATCCGAGCTTGTGTGTTTATTGCTTAGATCAACCTATCTTTCTTATCATAATGCATCCATTGAATTAAACTCAGAGAGCTTGTTCTAGGTTGTTTAATGGATAGAGATTAAATAAAGAGCTTGTTTTATTTAACAACAAAGTAAGGAAAGATTGGGGTAATAGAGCTTGTTATTATCTACGGTTGATAACTTCAATGCTGTAATTAGATGACAATTCTACAATTAATTCGCAAATCCATATCTTGTGGTAGAGAAGGATCCCTTAACCAGCTTTCTCCCATTGATTTTTCATTCAAATTTACTTTCTGTTTTGTTATTCTTTACTTGCATTCTTATTTCATTTAGTAAAGCATTCAACAAAAATCCCCCCCTGTTTAGTTTATTGTTGCTGGAAATAACAAATTCAATTAGAATCAATCCTCGTGGGAACGATATCTTACTTATCACTTTATTACTTGTGCGACTAGTATACTTGCTAGTTTCGAACGCATCACTTATTCGATTTTAGATCTCGCCAGGTGAGATCAGATATCAAATAGTACTACCTATGCAATGTAGATCTCGTTAGGTAAGAACAGTTTAGCAATATCAAATTTGTTTGCTTGTGCGATGTTAGACCTTGCCAGGTATGACTAGCTTATCAGTTATACAAATAGAGGTCTTTGGGACCTGTTCAGATGCACATAGATGCCTTCATTCATGTGATTTAGGTGCTTAACCTTTTAGGGGTAGCTCTACACATGCATATGACTAGATTGCTCTGCCTACATGATGTTAGATCTCATCAGGTACGAGGAGATACAGGTAGCTCTACCTATGTGATGTTAGATCTCGTCAAGTATATTCAAACGGCTTCAAGGTTACTTGTTTAGTATAATCAAAAGTGTCTTTTACATACATTTATATGAGTTAGCTTGAGAAAAGAAACATTATTTACAGAAGTTATTTGAAAGAAGATTTTTATGAAAATTATATTTTATGTTTTAAATAAAGCTTAAACAATAGTTTTAGCATAAATATCATAAATATTGTTTTATATGATGAGAAAATATATTCCTTTTATTGTTTTTAAAGTGTAGAAGTAAGTAGAAGAATTTGAAGAATACTAATCAAGATTTTATTTATTTTAAAGTTTTATGAAAGATTTGATGATATTTTTGACAGGTATGACAATTTTTCCTAGGTAAAAATAAGGTGAGATTTTCTAGTAAGTAATGCCACTAAATGATTTTAACTTTTTAGTAAACATTCTCTTTTATTTTTTATAACCTGGAAAAGAATATATGTTATTTTCAAAATGAGAAGATTGTGATTCAAAAAGTTTTATATTGTTTGATGTTTAGTGTATATTTATATATTTATTTTAAAGAAAAGATTGATGCGCAGTGATATGTATTGTGCTGAGATACAAGATTAGGTAAGTATTTTAAGTAAAGGTAAGTGTGTGAATTTTTTATATATTTTAGGAATATTACGGATCCTAGTAAAGTAGTTAAAGATTTCTATAAAGTATCTTTTTACGATGAGTTAAATGTTGTAATACGTTGAAAGAAGGTTTTATTCAAGAAATAGGGTTTTTTTTTCCAAAAGTAAGAAATAAATAATTATTCTATAAAAATTATATCTGTGCACTGAGCCTTCAACTTAGTATTTTCTCTATTTTTCCTAACCAGCTACTACAGGTTTGGTACTAAGCAGTAATTGACGCTAACGAAGGCCACACGATGTATAGCTAGGTTTCATGCATTAAAAACATTTATTTTTTATTTTTTTTGTATGAATTCTAAATTTTTAAGCATGTTGAGCATGAGTTGTATTTATTGTTTGCCATGTTGTGGTTGTTGAGAACAAGAGTCTTAGAAAAAGTTGAGTTGAGAAAACTATTTTTGGAAGTGTTAAAAATTGCATGATTGGTAGGACGTTTAGTCCAAAATATAAGGGAGACTCTGCCAAAATTTTTTTAAAATAGTAACTTTTCAAAAAGTTGTTTTCTTCGAATAATTTTAGGCATGATTTGCTCGTGTAGCTAGGAGGTGTCGTGTCACGTCCACTTCTGGAGACTTGGGCTTGACCTTACGTACTCTTTGTGAAGTGTTGACTTTGACAATGGAGACATTTTGGTCTTTTAATGAGAGGTGTAAAAAACCCATTTACAAAAACATTACATAAAAAATTAGTATTAAAATGTAATGCAATGAGAATAGGTATTTATACATAAAAAATATATACTAAAATGTATACGGTAATCTCACATGACAAATTATAATTAAAACTAATTTGTAATATGAGATAATATATATTAAAAAAAAATATGGTAATCATATAAAAACATCACATCTGTTTTGTTTTTTATGTGTAATATTAACATTAACGTATAATGAAATGAGAAAATGTATTTATATATGAAAGAAATTTGTGGGTTCTATTATTTGATCAATCACATAGTGCTTAACAGAGTTTTGTAATTTCGCTCTTGATGGAGATCGTGCGCAAGAACAAGATGTCAATTCTAATTAGTTGATTAGACTCTAGCTTCCAGCGGAGAAAACCCACCAAAATTGAGCCAACTTAACTAGAAAGCTTAGTATTAATTAACTGGCTTTCGAATAAGGAATAGACAAATGATGGACAGGTACATCGATCGACTCAGCTTGCAATGTCATGGAAGTTGAGAAAGACGTAAAGTTAAGCAGAATCTAATAAATTCAAATGAATGACAAAGACATTGGGTTCCTCTAGCAAATTTAATAAGTATTTTCATGCCACACGCAACAAAGGTCTTTATCTATAAAAATTGATGACCTCTGGACACTCCACTCCAAGCACATGGAACTCTCTTAGCTTTTCCCCAGAATGTCTCCATGGCTGCTATAGGCTCACATGGATCTTGTAACACCTCAAAATTTTGTGAATAAATATGCCTTTATATGCCTTAAAGCGTGTATTTATTTATGCATATATGTGCCTAAATGATATGTGTGTTAATAAGTAATCTTGGAGGATGAAATTGGAAGATGCTAGTAAGTAGAAGGGCTAACTTGGAATTTCACCTCAATCATTGTCTATGTAAGCATGGGAGAACTCTAGAAAATTTTATTTCTTTTTCTTGTCTCTACCAATACCATTTCCAGTCCTCTCTTTTTCTCTCTATTTGCTTTCTTCAATTGTGAGGAATCAAGGAAAATTAAATTAAGGAAACTAGGAGGAATTCAAGGTAGGAATCTTTTCTCTCCTTCAACTTCTCATGCTTAGTTACTAAATTTTGTGAAGGAATGTTAGATTAAACTATGGTCTATAGTATGTTCATGTGATGTATGCAATTAGGTATGGTGGAAATCACAAATTTTATGGGTTATACATGATTCTAGTAGGTTGGATGAGATAGGACGGCCATAGATGATGATTGGGTCAGAATTCTGCAGGACAGTCAAACTGAGCAGTAGGGAGTACGAATT
Source organism: Boswellia sacra (assembly GCA_013180625.2). Lineage (NCBI taxonomy): Eukaryota > Viridiplantae > Streptophyta > Magnoliopsida > Sapindales > Burseraceae > Boswellia > Boswellia sacra. The sequence goes on along the minus strand of SNVD02012613.1, from coordinate 25,329 downwards.
ATCTCTAAAATTCTGGGAATATAATTTGGTTCTGAAATTTTTATACGTGAAACTAGACACATTGAGGAGTTTATAGCATTTTGAATCACTTAAAAATTCGAAGTGTGTGAATTGTAATGAATTTGTGAAATTCTGGTTCGAAATTGTGAATTCCCCTGTTTTAAAACAGGGCAGGGAGAATGAGCTCTAATTGAGGGGACAAATCTTCATAAAATTCCTTTATTTTGATATGCCAACCTTTGAATGTGTTTTCTGTTAGACTATAAATTTTCATGATTTTTGGAGTTGTGTATGAATTTTTATGATTTTTCAAATATGGATTTAAAGAACTGTGAATGTTAAGTTCTAGAACAGAGCATGTGAAATAAATTCCATCTGATTGCCTTAAACTCCTTAGAAAACCATGATATTTGGTAGAATGACTCTTATATGTGTCTAGTTCTAGATTGGAAAGTTTGGTTGAGATTTGAGTATTGTAGAATTTTATAAAATTCTTCAAAGTTATACTGTTCAGTTGAGAGGTCTGCAAACAGATTTGTTGTGTAAATGAAATTAAGGATTTTCAAGGGGTATATGACCTTATTTTGACTCAACAAAATTCATGGAATATAATAGGTATGTCTATTTAAGTTCCATGAAGTTTGGTGATAATTGGAAATAAATAACCTCTTATTATAATAACCCAACCAATATGTGTGTGATTGTGTTTAATAAATGATGTTATTAGTTGGTTGAAATATTGTTAACCTATAAGAGGTTTAATTCATTCTAAATGGACACTGATCAGTGTGTCATAAATATGGCAATGGTTACCAGAGAGAAGAAGAAGAAGAAGAGATGAACTTTAAACAACTGCTTATCAAGAAATATAGGAAAACAAAATTAAGAGGCGAGACTAACTAGGTAAGTAGCTAGATGTTTTTGAGGACACAATAGATGTTAGCTCTTAATGAAATGTGTTTGATGATTGTGTTTGTAAATATATGTGAAATGTGTTGATAGAATGTGGATGGGGCCATGAATACATGGACCTTGATATGAGAAATGATTTGATTTGGGTTTATAGTGATTTATGAAATGTGTGATCTTGCACACTTTGATGTGTATGTAAGTTACATATTGGTGTAAATTCTGTGTGTGTGCGATATAGAAATGTGAATGGACCCTCATGTACGTGAATTTGTTATGATATGGCTCGAATAACATTGCCAATGAAACGACGTGTGTATATGAAGAATGAAATATATGCCAAACGTTCGATGATACTATTTTCTCATGTGAGATGGCATGACAAATGAATGTCTATGAAAAACCATGTATATTAGAGTGCCTTGATTATGTATGAGTGGAAAATGAATGAGATCAATTATACATGGACATAGTTGTGCAACGATATGATTGAAATACATTGAAGAGTAATGGAAGGGTTGGCACTAATAAAGAATTCAATGGGGTTCTATACGTGTAAAAATGATGCCAATGTGTGGATTGTGCACATCTATAAGTGTATGTAATATATGTAGGCTTATTGTATTTATGAATGTATATGTGATTAATGAGAAGCCTACGTAGAACCTCAATTATGATAGTGCACTGCAATATTGTGATGTGTGAAGTCATGCATCACTGTGTAATGTGTTATGAATTTGAAATTACATGCCAAGCCCATGGGAACATAATGAATGTCGAATGTGAAATGTGATACCGTTAAACGATAACATTATGGTGAATGAATTGTGATAAGCTGTGATTGGGTTAGAAACTTGACATAAAGCTTCATTTATATGACTGAAATGTGATATGTGATATGTGAGTGAAAGCTTAATATAGAGCATCACTTATGTGACTGAATGTGAAAACTGATATGTGAGTGGCATGCCATAACTTAGGATACTTAGCTCTCATAGTTTGAAGAGAGGTCTGGACCATATGTTTTCCTACATGGGACTCGATAGCATGAGCCCGGTATCGCTCGGATTGTCAGACTAGCCCTAAGTTATTTCAAATGTAGGCATCTATGTGTATATGTATGTTCTATGTGGCAGGATAGAGTCCAGCAAGACTGTGTGGCCATCACCTTTGGGTGATGGCAGATTCATGCAATGTGAGAATATGTTAAATACTCACTGCAACGATGCCTTACCTACGGATGCCGCCAATGGGTGTCTATGTGATATAGGCCCACATATATGATCTAACTGTGATATGATAAGTCATACCTTGATTAGAGAGCATTATTCCTAAGTATCTGTGACTGTATTATGGAAGCTTCCGAAATTATGTGAAATGGATATCCATATGAACAATGTAGCTAGCTTATGGAAACTCATGTGTGAATGATTTATGTGTTTATGGGAGCACATGAGGATGTGATAGACTTGTGAAAAGTTTATTTGTAAATGAGACATGTGTATATAAATGGGTGTTTGTATGGGTATATATGATGAGCTTTGACATGGAAAAGCCATGTTTGATTACCCATAGACTGGTATTTATGAAATTAGAAATGTGACTGGATAAGTGAGTAATTGGTCTAGGAAATTGACCAATGATACAAGGTTGGCGCAAGAGCACCATTAAATGGTATAGAAGTGCATCTTTAACCAACCTACAGAGGTATAGGCAGAGAATTGGCATAGCCACGCCATACCTGTTATGTTAGAGCGCCACTTGTACCGACTCAAGTAAGAGAGAATAGAGAGTTGGTACATGCGTGCCTCTCCCTTGGCGCAGGAGCATGAAACTGAAATTTACAACAGATTGGAAATCAGAAACTTGGTGCCACCGCACTAATTCCCTCGCGCAGGGGCGCGAGTCTTGAACAGTGATATCAATTTTTCTGACTTTCTTAGTAGGGCACTGGTGACTTGTATACCAAGAAATGAACAGTAATAAGTGATTTATGGATTAAGTACTGAACAGTAGTCATATTTTGAAATGGTTATCGCCATTAATTATTTTATTCTGAGTGTTACGCCTATGTTTATAATTCTAGCTACTTGCTGAGTTTCATACTCACTAGTCTATTGTGTACCTCAGGTAGTTGATCAGTTAAAGATTATGGGAGGATTTCGGCATAGAGACGACTGTGATCTCTTGGCAAGCTCTTATCCATTGCAATATTACTATATTGGGTGCGGGGTGTGACATGTCTTCCATTCCTAGTGTCAAAGTACTTGGTTAATCTCCGGTCATCTCCACTACTTCCATTTACACTTCACGCACAAGCCAACATGTTCATGAATCAGTTTCGGAGGATTTAATCCCCATTAATTATTGATTTCTCTGTACTTAACCCCTTGCTGAGCAACAATCCAAGATCATCTATGACCTTGGCAAAGCCTGCCAAGACTGAGCTTTTTCATGGCGCACACACATATGTGCAATCTATAAGGGGCTTCTATCTGAAATCCTTTATTTTAAGAAAAGTGGGACTTCCGTCACTGACTGTTGAAGGTAGGACACAGAGCACAAAAGCCTACACGCAATCAATTTAAGTCTGAGCGTTTAATGCTGTATGAGACATTCTTCAAGTTGACTAATATTTTATTGTATTAAAATAGGGTAATATTATACATTAACCTCGAGGTTTTACATGATATTATCGGAAAATATAGTTTTATATTTATATTATTTCAGTCTTTAAGATTTATATTTTTATATTATCTAGGTTTAATGATCAATTTCGCCTATATTTTATTAAATAAAAAACAAAAGATCAGTTATCTTCCTAGATAATTTAGTTTACACTTTTTATTAACAACTAATGTTTTGTATTTCTGTTTATAAAAATGTAGACTAAATCGTTGAATCATGTTTAGATGATATAAATACATAAATCTTAAAGATTAAAATAATATAAATACGAAGCTACTTTTTTAACGATATTATATGAAATCTTCAGAGTAGTATTAAAATATTAAAGGAAAGATGAACACTGACACAACAATAAATGCTTTGAAAAGAGTTCAATAAAAAATTAACATGAGCGCCCATGATATATATGCACACTACATGTTTATAATTTAAATAATTGAGATTGATTGAAGTAAATCTAATATGCATACCCAATTTAATATAATTCAGAGCCATCAAGCATGTATATTACAAGATCAATATTGTTTTTCCAATTGTTTTGAATGCTTTGATCCAAAAGGTTCACCGCAGAAAAAGAATATTACACATAACTTATGTATGTAACACGAATATTAACATTACATTTTCAAAACAAATATGTGCCGTAAATTTTAATTGAATGGACAAAAGAATGATTTGGTTTGCTAAGATTTGACAACCTATATACAAAGTGTAATATTTATTTTGAGGCTGATGGATCTTAAATAGGTGATAGATCACGCTGTGGGGGAGAGCCTAATGAAGAAAATGATGGTTGCATGTGAAAATTTTTTTAATTTTTAAAGAGAAAGAGAAGCAAGAGTTTGAAGGGAAACATGTGCATTGGATCCAATAAGATGTCACTACAAGAAAAATTCCCATATTTGACAGTCAAAAAAGCGACATCAATGGCACTGCCACATATAGTCTATTTGGCGGTTGGTCAACCCGACAAATGTGTATGCTACTATACTTGGCAGTTTTTGGCTGCCAAATATGGTTAATTAAAAAAAATTAAAAAATCATATTTGACAGCTTTTAGCCGCCAAATATGATTTTTAAGAAATTTAAAAAAAATATAGTCTTTAATATTGGTAAATTAACTATTTATAAAATGTTAAAACAGGTTTACCCAAAATTGCAGATGATGTTAAACTGCCTCTTATACTCAATTTAGGGAAACAATAATTAAACTTGTAAAATACACTCGGGATGAAATAGAATACCTATTCATGCGTTTTCCTTTCTCATCAGGAAGAGGTAATAAACCAGTCTTTGTTAAGAAGTGCCAAGTCAACGAAACTGGATGCCTAGATGATGTTACTAGTTCAATTTTACCATGAATCTAGAAACAAGATCAAGTTAAAAAAATTAACATTCAAAAGTCAATGCTGTCCTGTGTGACATATAGAATCAATCAATGACAGAAGTAATAATACTTCAGTACCCATTAAAGAATCGATGAGGTAAATTGGGAAAAAGATTATGAAACAATCAATATACTGTATTCAATTACATTAAATAACGACACCAACACGCTATTTTCAGACAGTTTCAAGCATGGTCAAAAACTAGACAACATAACAGAAGTAATTTACCTGGCCAATCCAACCAGCTAGCTCATCTGCATTTGCAACTTTTGCCGAGAGGCATATGATTTTAACACATGACTCCTCTTCTGTTCTTGCAAAAGCATCCTCTTCATAGTTGTTTTAGGAGGCTCAAAACTAGCCCAACACTACAACAAGATATACAAGCAAATGACAATATAATTCATCAATATCATGAAATAAGAAGAAAAGACTTCCTTATGACAACTTGTTAAAAATGTATTAACTATCCCGAAAGGTTAAGAGTATGCAATTGCTTTGTCACTCGTAAAAGTGAGAATGTTTCTAGAAGAGGGTTTAAAGAAATAGAAGAGGTAGTGAAATTTTCCATCTGAAGAAAAGCCACCACATTACTAGTTAAAATGCATACCTAGTGATACAAACACACCATCTAGCAGGAAAACTTGGGCAAGATGAAACCTCTAGTTTAGATAGTTCACGTTGTAAACTATATTACCAAAAATACCCGTAAATCACACTTTTGGGGTTGACCATCAAACGAAGACATGACAAAACAAGAACAAAAGGCTTCTACTGCACAAGGGAAACAACAAAAAGCAATTGAAGAAACAATTACCCTATCCAGTGAATCTTCTCCTCCTTGCGGTTTCTGGATCATAGCTCTTCATAGCACTTGATTGGCATCTCCTGGACTAATCTTTAGTAGCAGCGGAACCAGAAGATAGTACAAGTTTCTTTATAGAAGAGGGCCCACTAACTTTTGCATCTAGAGAGCTGAAAGAGGCATCATATGGGATTCCTATTGTTTCAAACAACTCCTTTTTAACATTTTGTTGTTTTACAGGTGACTCTATACTTAAAAGATCCATTTGTTTAGAAAGGCATTCAGAAAGTTGCTTCGTAGCTGCTAATTGTGAACTCATTGTGGTATGCCAACTATGAAGTGGTTGAATGTGTCTGTGACGAGAGTACACTAGAGTCAGAGAAGTAAGAAAATCACTATTCGCTAATTGAAATAAGCACAAATAAATTACATCTTCCACCTACTTCATTTAAGTTTTCAATAGCCACAATATTATATCAACCAATGACCAATATCAGAAAAACTAATACTGAAGTTGCAAAAAAAACATAATAATGATCATACCTTGATAGCCCAAAATTATTATGAGGAGCTCTCTGGCCTACTTGAATCCCATCATTCTCTCCGAATTTATTGAGTTCAAGGGTATTGAAATGCCGCTCCAATTCAATTAATTGATTCGTCAAATTCTGAAAGAGAGAAAATATAGTATTAAAGGTACTGTTGTGGACACTGCATATGGTGTTGAGGAAGGCTGAAGTTGGTTTGGAAAACTATAAGAAGCCCATGCTAGTAAATTCTCTTCTTCTAAAAAAATTACCTTAAAAGTACTGAATAAAAATTTAACTATTTAAATAGCAGTATTTGTAATAAAGTAGAAGGCACATTTCTTTCACAAAATCACCATCCACACAGTCCAAAACCAACTTTAATGCCTTTCTTTCATCATAGAAAGGCAGAAGGTATTTTTCTCACAAAAGTAGAACATTTGTTTTAATTTCTGATTAACACTTTTTAAAACACTCAGGCAAATATAAGGGTTCTTAAAAGAGTATAAATTCCAATCTCAGTGGATGCTTTTTTGGTATTTGTAGTTTTATTTGCTCATTTCAACCAACTTGAAGACTACAAGTACAGACCAAGATTTACAGGCAAAGAATTGAATCTAACCTGGGTAGCAGTAGTTGTCAAAGCTAGTAGGAGTTTTAGTACCATGGTTTACAGCTAACTTTTGATTAGTCTCACCTTTCTCACTAAAAGGTGCATCACCTGAGGAGGCTATCGTGGATGTTAAATCAGATGACATTGCATCATTTACAGAAGTCTGCAAGAAAATATTTACAATGTTTAAAATTCCATGAACATCATCCCCATGATGAAAACAAGGCTTTATGTCATTGCATTTTTATATGCTTAAAGCAATGATATGATGGCAACGGCAACAAAGACTATGCATTGTGATGATGAGCATCACTTGTAATGGGAAAGGTTTAACTTTTTCTATTTACATAGTCAGACATGAAGAAAGCATGCCCTTGCATGAATTTAATAAAACATTAGCTTGCAGTTAACAAAGAACCATTTGCAATAATTCATGCCCTTAAAACATATTTAATCTTAACAAAACTTAACCCAGCAGGTGACATATAACATGCACAAGAGCAGAAACAAAAATGAAAAAAATTGTAATTGATTAAGAAGAGTTAATAAGCCATACCACATCATGCTCACCTGATTTATTGATGGGATCTGACGTCAATTCCGTGACCACTGGCTAATCTAGAACATAAAGTCAATGAGGAAAAGAAAAAAAATCAGATGTCACATTGTAGTCAAACAAAAGAAAACTAAAACAGGGACTTCCCAAAAATATTCTTGAAGAACTCCCAGATGATAATCCAATCAAAGCAAATCCAGTAAAAACAACTACAAGAATTTTTTACATATTTGTCACTTTGTAATTTTTTTATTTGTTATTTTTTTTAAAAAGTGAGAAATATAACATTGGTCTGATCTTATTTGTCACTTTTATCTTTATTCAATCAAATATTTATCATATTTTTATAAAAGTGCGACAAATATGTGAATATATAATTTTTCCCATTTCTCTCTATTTTTCATCTTCTCTTTCAAGCATTATAAATATAATATTTCAAATTTCAATAAATAGAGAAGTTAAAAATCTCAAAATAATAATTAAATAATACAATTTTATGTTTTAATATTTAATTAAAAATAATTTTTAAAAATATTTAAATAAAAGATAATATTTTTGTATAAATTAAATAATAAATTTTTAAAATCAAATTAATAAGAAGTAAATTTTTAAACATCAAAATTGTATGAAATAAATAAATTATTTTATGAAAAAAATTAAGAAATTAAAAATTTGAATAAAATCTTATTTTAAAATAATATAATATTTGTGCTTAAGTAAAAATTATTATAATTTATTTTAGAAATTAAATAAAAACAATTAGTACTTATAAAAATAAAAAAGAAGCCAAAGCATATATATATATATATATATATATAAAATATCTCACGTACACATGTTTTACACCTCATGAAACCGATTTACCGAAAACCTAAAATCTCTTAACCCTGGAATCATTTTCTTTTCTCTTCAAGTGTTGCTCCATCACGCCTCCACCCTTTCACAACCTCTGTCTCTCCCAGACATTCCACTCCCTCCTTTCTTTTCTCCTCCCAAATGTTTGCTTTTGGTGGGCCTCTCCACTTCTCCATGTAATTAATTTACACTACAAAACAAAGCCTAGATTCAAATTAAGCTTGGGTAATATCCCCCAAAACCTTTTTTCTCTTTGCTCGTCTTCACTAAGGGGGGTCGCGGTTCAAATCCGCCTCAAATCTCTCATATTGAATCCTCTGTGAGCAAACCATAAATTTGAGTTCTCTACGGCACATTCTCGCATATTTTTCTTCATCAATCGGTACCACTATTTGGTAAGTTTTTAATTTTGATTTCTATTTTTTTCTATTGAAAATTCTTCTGGGTTTTCATTTTATTTACAATTGGAACAGTTTACGATTGTTGGGTCTGTTTGTAACTGATAAATGCTTTCTTGTTTGAGAAATTAGAGCAACTTGCGGCAGTAATTTCAATATAACAGGTCGAAATACTTTCTGAAAACACCACTTTTATTGTTGGTGCTCTTATGTACTTCTCCTGCATGTTTGTGGCAAGTTGCTGCTTGCTTGATGATTCCTTAATATGACAACAAGGGCTTGAGATTTGGGTGAAAAGTAAATGTACTTGATTGCACTTGAAGAGCATTTCCAGCCAAAAATGGATAAATTCCCTGTGCTTTGTCCTATTTTTTTTACATATGTAACTATCTACAAGTAAAGTAATTCATTCTCCTTTCACTACCCCGGCTGCAGTTTTGATTGGTTATGGCATTGCTCGTTGTGGGGCTTCTGCTTTTAATGGTATACTATTACTGTTACTATTCTATTTGTTATGTTAGGTGCACTTGTAAAACCCCCTAGAGGGCTGTGAGGCAAGTGAACACGAGGGGCTAAGCTAAGCTCGCACCTATAATTCGTCTGAGTTATCAAGATTGAATTTTGAATGTGTTTTGGGTTGTCTTGGTGATCAGCCTTTTCTGGGTTTCTGCTCTTTCCATCATGTGATTGAAAATTTGGATTCTTTTTGCATTGGAATTCTTCTACGCGAATCTGATCTTTTTAATTCTTATTATGGTGCATGAAAATCACGGCAATTGGTATATATCACTCTGATGATGATTATATTGGTTCTAAACTACTCCAATGATCATTGTTTTGAATTTGGCTTTGTACTTCTATTCATTTTCTAGTGTAGAAATTTTGTGCTTGATGTTCTGATGACTCATTCAGTCATATGATGAAGGCAAGTTATTTTGTTGGCAAAACATTCGATGGGTTCTAAAGAGTAAGTAGCCATCAAATACTGTTTTTTTTATTAATGGTTTGATATTCGATTGTGTAAAATTTCAAATTTTGTTTGGACATTCTTAGTGATTTTGTCACTTCACAATGTCGGTTGTGATTTAGTAATTATGTCAATGATAGTTAGAATGAAGTTGATGGTCTTATGTTTGGCGGGTTTGAGCAAATTTCTACTCAATGATTTTGACATAGAATTTTTCTGCATTGAAGGGTTTTTCATTTGATCTACATTGAAGGGTTTTGGCAGAAAGGAAGTCTTAAAACATTTTGTATTTCACAAAATGGAAGATGGGAGAACTGAACTGGGGGTTGATGAGTTTGAAAAACTCCTTGGTGAGATACCGAATGCTACTTCCGGGAATTCATATTCTGAGGAATCTCGTGTTGAAAGGTTTACTTCAAATTATAGCTTGTTGCCTATAAGTGTCAATTCCTACAAAGGACCTTTGTCTGAAAAACTTAAGAGCAATGGAAGTTTGGATGAGGGAAAAATATCAGTGGACAAGCCTCAACACTCACCAATCAATAGGATGGAATAGGGAGAAGCAAATCTACCTGATGGCCAGTCCTTGACATCTGCATTTTCAGAACTGAGATTTAATGGTGGAATGAAAATGGAAACTAGGAATCCTTGGGCAAAATCCTCACCAGATCGTGCTGTTTTACTGGATTGCCAGTACACAAACAGCTTAAAGGAGTCAGTTTCTGATGTAAATCCACGGCTGATGGTTATTTCCTCTCTTCAACCCACAAATAATAAACCTTCTGCTTTTGATGAATTTGATGCAACAAGGGTGAGACAAGAAGGTCCAAATTTTGTAAATCTCGAAGTTCAAGAACTCAAGAAGCTTCAAGTTGGCTATTGTCCGCCGGTTGAAAATTTCTCTGCTCCCTTGCCACTACCTCATGGGGTACAAGGTTTCCAGTTCCTATCTAATGCAGCTGTTCCTGGTGTGGAGTTTCCTGTAATGTCCAATCAGCAGCAATACTTTGCAGATGCACAATCTCCATTTCCTTGCTTGCATTCACAACATTTGAACCAGCCTCACATTAGTTGAAGGAATATTAAACAATCAGCAGCAATACTTTGCAGATGCACGGGTTGCTCCCTTTCTCCCTCTTTTTCTTTTCTGCCTTGTTGGGTGTGGTGGCGTGTGTGTGTCTTTCTGTTACAATCAATGCTGTTATTTGCTGTCCATTTGACATACTTTAGTTTATTTATTGTCTCAAACACAGGACACGGGCTGTTCAAAAGGTTATTGAAACCCTTAAGAGTCCAGAGCTGTTTTCCTTGGTTGTTTCCTCACTGAAACCTGGTATTGTAACACTCATGAAAAATATGAATGGCAATCATGTTGCACAACAATGCTTATTGTATTTATTGCCAGAATATAGCAAGGTAATTTATATTTCTCTATATAGTTGGTTTACTTTGCACAGGTTATCATGATGCTAAAAAAGAGGTTTATATGTTTTCAGACTTAAGAATGAGTACCTAAGGGGATGTTTGGTTTGTGATTTGAATGCAAGTCAAAAACATTAGCCTATATTATCCTTGTTTGATATGTTATATGTAGAAGTAATGAATAGGCAGATAACCACCTTTCCCTTCATTGCACTGATTCGTCTTTATTATAGGTTAGGCCAGACATGGAAGCACTAGTTTTGTGGTTAGCGTTAGCCTCTAACATTGGCAAAGAAGTGAATAGCCATATTTTTGAAGATTTAAGGGAGCAGGATATTAAGGATGTGTTTGGTTATAATTTTGTGATTTTGTGAAGCAAACATTGGTAGCCACTGATCCAACAATTACATCTCTGGGTACTAATTTGGAGGTACAAAGCACTTAAAATATACATTAGATCATTAAAATATCAGTTATCTATTTCCCTATATCTTTTTTTTGCCTTCCAACTTTGATGGATTTGTAGATGTTCTTCAAGACCACAATGTTTTCAACATCATTCAAGCATGCTATATTATAACTTTTTAGTTTCTTCTCTGTAAATTGTGGATAGCTGACTGCATAACTTTCGACATATCCTGCATTATTTTTCCATATATCATTAACTTTACTGACAACTATTACTCAATCTTACAACTTTTAGCCAATTTATACTCAAATTATATTCAGGAGGTTCTAAAGCTTCTACTGTATTGTTCCTGATCAAAAGAGTTGAAATTTAATTAAACTTCCATTTTTTTCTAGGCAGCTGTTTATAAAACAGGATGATCATGTGCTGCTTTTCTTGCTAACACAGACACAAAGACGGATAAAACTGTAAATTTCAGTGGAAATTCTTATAACTTGCCTGCATGGTCTGTGAGCATTTTGCCAGATGATGCGTTCGAAACTAGCAAGTATACTAGTCGCACAAGTAATAAAGTGATAAGTAAGATATCGTTCCCACGAGGATTGATTCTAATTGAATTTGTTATTTCCAGCAATAATTAACTAAATGGGGGGTTTTGTTGGTTGATTAACTAGATGAAAAACTGAATACAACGGTAATTAATGAATAACACAATGCAAACTTAATTGAAATGGGAATTAATCAATGATAGAAATCTGGTCAAGGGATCATTCTCCACCACAAGATATGGATTTGCGAATTAATCGTAGAATTATCATCCAATTACACCATTGAAATTATCAACCGTAGATAACAACAAGCTCTGTTATCCCAATCTTTCCTTACTTTGTTGTTAAATAAAACAGGCTCTTTATTTAATCTCTATCCATTAAACAACCTAGAACAAGCTCTCTAAATTTAATTCAATGGATGCATTACGATAAGAAAGATAGGTTGATCTAAGCAATAAACACACAAGCTCGGATTATTTACTTAGGTTATATTCTCCAATTGTAATCTCTGATCACAATTTTGCTACTAATGATTAGAAATTCAAGACAATTACGGATCAAGATTTCTAATCTAGCGATAGACAATATCCAGATTATATTCAGTTGGCCACCCAAATACAATCAGCAAGTAATCATAAGCATTAAACATGGGAAAATACAAGCAACTTCAATTAGAGAATTGGATAATAACTTCTTGCATAATCAACTCACAAACACCATATCAGGGGCTTTGAAACACCCTCAACCAATTCAGATTCAGTTACACATGTTTAAGAACGTGGTAAATACAATACAACATGGAGACATTCCAGAAAATGAAAGGGAAGGGAAAAACTTAGCAAATTTGATTGAATTCTCTTTGGATTGTAGTTCTTCCTCTTTCCAAGCTTCCTTTCTCCTTCAAGAACTCCAAGAGATGAAAGAATTCCAGAGCTGCAGCCTCCACCATGTTCTCCCCTCTTCAAGTTATGAAATAAAACCCTAAAATGTGTTTAAATACTCTGCTACAGTAAAGTGCTACAGTGTCCCGTATTATACATGCTACAGTGATGTGTGGAATTACATTTCTACACTTCTTACACTGTTTTGATTACAACTTTCGGTACACTGAATGGATTCATAAACCGTAAAATTCTCCAAAAAGTAGACTTCGAGAGCTTTTCAACGGTATATGATATGTCATCGGGTTCATTGTATATCAATACAATTAAATCCGAGAAGATGGTTGACTAGCAGAGGTGAAAAAGAAGTGTTTTACTCCATTTTTGTGCAAGTTGCTCCAAAACTCCTACAAACATCAAAACCACACAAAAAACATAAAAATACCAAGGAATATAGCAAAGAAACATGGACGAATTGATATAAAAGTAATACATAAATAGACACCTATCAAATTCCCCCACACTTAGACTTTGCTAGTCCTCGAGCAACTAAAATGATACGAAACAAAACAAAACCGAAACAGAATCAAAGAAAAATTAAAACACACAAATGCTTCAACTTGCAAATAGGCCTCAAAGATTGTACTTAATTATAACCCAAGGAAAACTTCAAAATAATGCATTTGATCAAGAATCTCATTACAAAGATTAGCTTCGCTCTACTTCAATTCCTTAAGTGTGTGTGTGTAGAGCCATTCTCACCTAATCACTTGTAACCCGGATGAGTTTATGCATAAAAATGAATCATATTTAATATTGATGATGTGTGTATAAATGAACTCCATAGGCCTGCTTTTCAAGTCACTCTCCACTAATGTAGACATGCACAACACCAAGGATCAAGTAGGACTTTATTAAGCTTGTCACGTTTGGCTTGGGTGAAGGTATGATAAAGGATAATAATTTGGCTCAAATCACCCACAAACACATAAATCATTCAAGATTATGTGGAGCTCAACCCTTATAACATAACTTATTTTAATTCACCAGGTTACTCCCCCAAACTTATTTAGAACACTCAATCTTTTTTTTTTTTTTGTAGAAAACAAAAGAAAACTATTCCCCAACACTTTGTTGCTTCATTCTTTTTAAGAACACTCAAGGGTATAGATCTCTTTTTCTTCTCTTTTTTTTTTTCTCTTTTTTTCTCTTTTTCTTTTTTTTTTTTGTTTTTTTACAACACTTCCCCTCCTCCACACTTAAACAACACATTGTCCTCAATGTGTAAGTACGTGGACAAGAAGTACAAATTGGTTTTCTTTTCTTTTTTTTTTTTTTTACAAACACAATAGAACTCACTTGTATTGCTCATGACACAAGCCAACCTCCTCTAACTCCCAAAACTAGAACATAGCTCAAAATGTAATCGTGAATGATCTATATGCTCATAGGTAAGGGATAAACTGTTTGGAAAAAAAAATTTCATTTGAGGTTAGGAAATCTTTTAGTGAGTTAACAAGAAAAAAAAAAAGGCTTACAGAGGCTCAAAGGGGTAATTAGGGATCAATTTTAATAAAGGTTGGCTATTAAGGCTCAAACGGTCCAAAGATTGCCTAAATCATTTCCCCAATGTTGCACAGTCTAGGATTTCGCCTCGAGTGACCATCAAACAAGTTCTAGAATTCATTAAATCTGAAGAAACACTTAAATTACATAAACTTTCTCTAAGTAAACAAATAACTCAGTGATAATAGCTCAGTGCTCAATGTTGCGCAAGGAATCAAAAGCAAAGCGAAAACCAATAAACATTTTCAAGCACACAGATCCATGCATCATTTATCATTTTCCAAGAGTTATTCTTAATTCAATCATTATCTTATCATCGACCCACAAAATGCAAGAAAAGAGGTACGTGGCGTTGTTACACCTGAGGCAAGATTGTATATTTCAACAATCCTTAGGACCAGTAGACCGCAGACTTAAGGTTTCCAGCCTATATACCTTTATTATGAAGAACAAAACAAGAAACAAGAAACTTCAAACAACATAAAATAAACAAAATACAGATTTATTTAGAGAGAATGCGTTTCAAGAGTTAAGGAAACCCCATATTCTGCCATTCTCAGGTTTTTCCACAGTGTTTTTTTTTTCGAATCCAAACTGATAAAGACAAAAACACCCAATAACTCTAAATTACACAAAACTAACTTACTCATAAAATAACAAAGTCCAACAAGCCAGCAAACAAAAACAAGTCAGTTAGAATGGGTCTAAAAAGTTTAGAAGTTAGCCTCCTTATTCAGCTATTATGGATTGAAGAGATCCAGAATGCGTTTCAAGAGAACTTGAACTTTTTAAGCCACCACTCTAAAAACCGAGATTAGAAAATATTACCTGGGACGAAAGAAATAACCTGAAAAAGCTCAAAAGAAATGACATGAAAAATCTCAAATAAACACACTAAAAAGAAAGTAAACAAAAAGAAGCAAACCAATAGATAGAGATAAAGATGGAGAGTAAATTCCAGTCTAACGCCTTTTATTGCCTTCTCCAAACCAATCTATCCGAGCGTGTTGGTCAGGTGAATAGACGAATCTTGGAGGTTATCAAATTAACTCTCCTGCAGTTGAAGTGAACCAGGATTGGCCTCGCCGACGGTGAGATGAAGTTTTAATTTATACGCTTGACAGCAAGGACAACAAACCATTCAAAAAAAATAGGACATTTAATCAAACCAAGGGTTTCGATTGGAGTTAGCTGTGCTAAGAGGTGATTTGAAATATCTCCTCTAATGTGCCATAACCACCGGGTAAAGCTATAAATGCATCGAACTTAACAATCATATGTGCAATACGCTCATGCATGATAGAGACTTGTAACTCTTCCCCGATTGTGTTGCCTACGATATCTCGTACAGCTAATGGTTTAGGGATAATGCCGAGAACTTTGCTCCCTCCTAGGGATGCAGCTGTGGACACACACCCCATTAACCCAAGACTACCCCCTCCATAAATCAAACGAATACCCCTCGCAGCTAATGTCCTACCAAGATCAAGAGCTGTCGTTGTAAACTCTCTATCTTTAACAAATTGCGATCCACAGAATACGCATATATTTTGGAATCACCGAATTGGTGTTTTCTCCATTTCTACAAGTGCTCTAACCTTGTGTAAGACAATGATACACGTTAGGTAATATGCTGTTCAAGTGCAAGACAGGTTATGAAATGACATATGAAAATATGCAGAATGTATGTATACACACGTAAAACTCTCAAATTTTGACACATGGGGATATACTTTCGGTGGGTGTTGCTCGATGCAGATTTATCGCCCTCAGGTTTTGAAAAAATTAGATATGCTTTCGGTAAGGTTTGACAAAACCTACACATTTGTCTCCCACGTGAAACATGAAAAATGGAGATATACTTTCGGCGGAGGTTGACAAAACCTCCACACTTGTCTCCCACGTGAAGCTTTAAAAATGGAGATACACTTTCGGCGGAGGTTGACAAAACCTCCACACTTATCTCCCACGTGTACTTATGCCATAGGGTAGTCATATGGTTTGTCAAAAAGAAAACTTGAAATTAAAACAAACAAAATCAAAAAACAACAACAACACAAAAAACAACATTGATAATCAGATCAAACGAAACAAGAAAGAAATAAAATTCGACAACAACTACACCCATTCAAATATACAAGTAGTTGTGATTGTGGCTCACATCTTCCTCTGGTTTTTCGTCCAGTAACGGCTAAAACGCCTTCTATGAGTCGGGGATTTGCTTCCCATCCAGTTTTCTTATAAACTGGCATACAGGGTCGTTTTTAGTCAGATTCCTTAGACTATAACATTGCAATTCATCATGAAATTGTGTCCATAAATTAAGTAGTTCACGCTGAACAATTCCACAAGAGTGTGACTCAAGAGTTAATAAAACATTATCCAGCGACTCATTACTCAGACCATTCTTAATAAACAAGGAGTTATCTTCTTTTATTCTGGACACAGACCTAATGAACGCAAGTCTGGTTACAATTCCATCTAGCACATTATAGCATACTTGGAACCTCTTCGCTTCTTCGCCTCTTGGCTTCGTAGTAGCTCTTCCTAAACCAGCATGTTTTTTTTTTTTATTGCAGAGAGATTAATGATTAGGGCTCACCTGGACAATCTCACTGGCTTCAATAAGCAACCGGATATCCGCAGGCACATTTAGGAAGCATCAATGCCCAAAGTCTAGTTCAGCACGTACTTGTATAAAATTTTAAACACAGCATTTTGAGGAAGTGAAGGGAAGGGAAATATTTACGAAGGTTCGATAGAAAGATATCAGCATCCATTGAAGAAGAAAAAAGGAGAGAGATATTACCGACAATGCGATTGAGTTTGTTCTTCTCCCAGATATGCACGTTTCAAACCTTCGAGCAATGGCTTCAAGTCCTGTTTGGATGTTTCCTCAAAGCTGGCACAACTGAACCGAAGCACGGAATATAAATAAACACAAAGAAAAGAAAAGAAAGAGCAGAAACGAAACTAAAGCATATAAAAGAGATAACAACACGATAGCAAACAAAAGTAAAAAACAAGTAAAAAAATATAAAAACAATTAAGACAGATGGCAAAGAGAGATAAAACCTGGTCAATTTGATGGTCTACGAAAGGAATCTCCTCGAGACATAAAAATTGATCATTATTACCTAATTTTTTTTGTCTTTTTCTTTTTTTATTTATTTTTCAAAAACATTGGGTTGCCTCCGAATAAGCGCTTGGTTTAACGTCCTCAGCCCGACGTTGGTTCCATCATGGGAGGGTCTAATCTCCGTTGTGCTTCTCTAGTGGGCTTGGATCCTTCTTCCATTAAGAATTGGTGCATGCATATGGCTGGGCCTTGGATGTTAGTAATCGTCCACCCAATAGCTATTTTGTGATCTGTAAGTATTTGGACGAGTTTCTCTTCTTGTATTCGTGCAAGGCCCATTTCCATTGTAACTGGCAAAGTATCATTCTCACCCAAGAATCCATGATTCAAATGATCTGGCCGTGACTTAAGCTCCAAGGTATTGGCTTTCGTCACAGAAGGAAGAAGTTTCTTATTAGATAAAGTAAATTAAATATACGAAACATCATACCTATTTGTGGTTGTTACTATGGTCTCATCTAAGCTTGCCACAGCTTCCTCCATTTCTTTGGACACTTGTATCAAAATTCCTGACTCATTGGAATTTTCTGTCCCTATGTGCTCATTAATAGCTAGATGCAATCCATTCTTGCGAGTTAACTCAAAATATTGTTGTGGCAAAGAATCAACAACGTCAACTGCAAAAACAGAATGTAAGTCACTAGAGTACCTCATTGCCTCAAAAATATTGAAAAATATCACCTTGCCATCAAACTCTATGATGAGAGTGCCATCATGAATATCAATCTTGGTTCTAACAGTTTTCGAGAATGGTCTCCCTAAAAGAATTGGAGTTGGATTAGGAGATGTCTCATCCTCTATTTCAAGGACATAGAAGTTTGCTGGGAAAACCAATTGATTCACCTGCACAAGCACATCTTCCACAACTCTTTTGTGATATGCATTAAAATGATCAGCAAACTGAATGGTAATACCAGTTTTCGCAAAAGGTCCAAGATTTAACGAAGCATAAATAGAATATGGCATGACATTAATAGATGCTTCTAAATCTAACATAGCTTTTTCAAACTTGGTTTTACCAATGGTGCATGGAATGGTGATCGTACCTGGATTATTGCATTTCGGAGGAATTTTCCTTTGCAATACAGCTAAAACATCTTCCCCCACACTTATTTTCTCATTCCTTTTTAACTTTCTTTTGCTGGTGCATAACTCCTTGAGACATTTTGTATAATGAGGTACTTGCTCGATAGCATCCAAAAGTGGTATATTTACCTCGATTTTGTGAGAAGTTTCCAGGATTCTTGTTCTTGTTTCCCCTTCTCATTTTGTCAATCTCTAGAATAAGGTGTGAGGAGTAACATAAGAAGGATAGCAGGTTTAAGACTTACTAGAGGAGATAGTCTTCGTTCATGGTGGAAGTGGTGTCATCTCCTTCATCAGTTTGTGATTTCTTTGGTAGGACATCTAATTGCTCTCCATTTGCAAAGTTATCGCACAAGAATTCTCTCTTGGATTGATCACCGTTTGACAAGATAATTCTTCTGAGCCTTGGCCCTCGAATTTGCTCATGCTAGTGGCCAATTGTCCCATTTGACTTGCCAGGTTTTGGATACTTGCCCCAGTTTCCTGCTGGAATTGCATTGTGTTAGTGGCAAGTGCATTAACAATGTCCTAGAGTGACATACCTGAGTTTTCTAGAGCTGGTTGTGGTGCTGGTTGTGGCATTGGTGGTGGTTGCATTTGAAATGGTTGCTGCACTCTAGGTTGATTAAAACCTTTGTAGCTAATTTGTATGGCATTTGATGGACCGATTGGTTGTGATTCCAGATAACTGAAATAGGTGATCTTCACATCCGCATTGTACGTGTTAGAGAAGGGAGCATACAGTGCCTTGTTTGTCCTAAGAAATCCATCCATGCATGGCTGTTCCATATCTCCTTAGACAAAGTTGGATACATGTCGATTGGATGCTCCATGGAGAATATACCTCACAGTGCAAAGGATTTTGCATATGTCCTACAGCCAGGTTTTTCACAAGAGAGATTAGCTCATAAAGTTGTTGTTCAATGTTCGGAGTGCTTACCTCATTTACTCTCCATGGTATTTGTGGCTCAAATTCGGTACTGAATTGATAGAAGTTTACTGCCATGTTGTCTAAACAGAAACAATCAGAAAAGAAAAACAAAGAAAATATGAATCAACAATGAAAACAAAATAACAAATCGATTAGAAAATCAATCCCCGGCAACGGCGCCAAAAACTTGATGCGTTCGAAACTAGCAAGTATACTAGTAGCACAAGTAATAAAGTGATAAGTAAGATATCGTTCCCACGAGGATTGATTCTAATTGAATTTGTTATTTCCAGCAACAATTAACTAAATGGGGGTTTTGTTGGTTGATTAACTAGATGAAAAACTGAATACGACGGTAATTAATGAATAACACAATGCAAACTTAATTGAAATGGGAATTAATCAATGATAGAAATCAGGTCAAGGGATCATTCTCCACCACAAGATATGGATTTGCGAATTAATTGTAGAATTATCATTCAATTACACCATTGAAATTATCAACCGTAGATAACAATAAGCTCTGTTATCCCAATCTTTCCTTACTTTGTTGTTAAATAAAACAGGCTCTTTATTTAATCTCTATCCATTAAAAAACCTAGAACAAGCTCTCTAAATTTAATTCAATGGATGCATTACGATAAGAAAGATAGGTTGATCTAAGCAATAAACACACACAAGCTCGGATTATTTAACTTAGGTTGTATTCTCCAATTGCAATCTCTGATCACAATTTTGCTACTAATGATTAGAAATTCAGGACAATTACGGATCAAGATTTCTAGTCTAGCAATAGACAATATCCAGATTATATTCAGTTGGCCACCCAAATACAATCCAGCAAGCAATCATAAGCATTAGACATGGGAAAATACAAGCAACTTCAATTAGAGAATTGGATAACAAATTCTTGCACAATCAACTTACAAAAACCATATCAGGGGCTTTGAAATCACCCTCAACCAATTCAGATTCAGTTACACATGTTTAAGAACGTGGTAAATACAATACAACATGGAGACATTCAAGAAACTGAAAGGGAAGGGAAAAACTTAGCAAATTTGATGTAATTCTCTTTGGATTGTAGTTCTTCCTCTTTCCAAGCTTCCTTTCTCCTTCAAGAACTCAAAGAGATGAAAGAATTCCAGAGCTGAAGCCTCCACCACGTTCTCCCCTCTTCAAGTTATGAAAATAAAACCCTAAAATGTGTTTAAATACTCTGCTACAGTAACGTGCTATAGTGTCCCGTATTATACATGCTACAGTGATGTGTGGAATTACATTTCTACACTTCTCACACTGTTTTGATTACAACTTTCGGTACACTGAATGGATTCATAAACAGTAAATTTCTCCAAAAAGTAGACTTCGAGAGCTTTTCAACGGTATATGATATGTCATCGGGTTCATTGTATATCAATACAATTAAATCCGAGAAGATGGTTGACTAGCAGAGTGAAAATGAAGGGTTTTACTCCATTTTTGTGCAAGTTGCTCCAAAACTCCTACAAACATCAAAACCACACAAAAACATAAAAATACCAAGTAATATAGCAAAGAAACATGGACGAATTGATATGAAAATGATATATAAATAGACACTTATCACCAGACTGTAAAAATGTAGCAATCAACACTGCAAAGGTTTGCCTCATTAGCTAGATGTACTTATTTATTTGTTTGCATTAGTAACGGATTTTCCCAGGTTTATATGCATGTGCATAAATTTAGGTATTTTTCCTATATATGTGGATCATCATAACTTTTGCTTTTCCACTTTATAGCTCAATTCTATTTTCACCTTCAGAAGTATGTTAAGTGATTCGACGTCGTAATTCTTGAAGTTTCTACTTCATTGTATCACCTGAAACTATTTATCCTTTTCTTCCTCTCCTTCCCTTTGATTTGAAAAAGAAAGTAAAGAACTTATGCTGCAAGTTGGATATGTTTACATGGTCTGAATGGAAGTAGGTAGTTTGAGTGATCTGAATGGTTAGCTTAAGTAAGCTTAAATGTTAACTGCTTTATATCATTTAGATCCATCTTTGTTTCTAACTGTTTGCCATTTTAACCTATTCATGCTCCATTCTTCTACCCTTTTGTGATTATCATGGCATTTTTTGCTTCACTAGAACTGATAAAACCATCCACTGTGACTCTTGCTCATATAGTTTGATTCACTTTTGGTTCCTCAGAAACACACTTATTTGTTTTTCAATGATTTGCTTATTCTCTGTTTATTACATTGCAATATATTGTAATTACCAGCGACAATTCAGGTATCAACCTGGTGAAGTTAGAGCATTTGGGATGATTGCAGGAGGCTCTGGTATCACTCCAATGCTCCAAGTAGGCTGCTGAAATACAATTGTTACAGTTGTAGACGGTGTAATTATTTAATTTTTAACCACTGTAGTGGGGTTTGTTGGTCATTTAAATTGCACAAACCTGAGCTGGTAATCGTTATCATGCCTTCAAAGCTGTTGCTGTATATATATATTTTTTTTTAATTTGGAAACTATCATACTTGGCGGCCAAAAATCGTCAAGTATGTTTTTTTTTTAATTTTTAAACCTATTATACTTGGCGGTCTTTGACCGCCAAGTATAGTCAGATACATATTTGACACTTTTACAGACCGCCAAATATAGTCAATTGACTATATTTGGCACTGCCATTAGTGGCGCTTTTAAGACCGCCAAATATATACATATTTGACGGTCAAAGACCGCCAAATATGGTCATTTTTCTTGTAGTGAACCCAATACATTCAGTTTAGATAATCAAAACTTTGGTTAATTAAATATCAATGGAAAAAAGTAGAACTTCTTATTATCATGCCAACAATGTATTTTTTTAATTGAAGTTTGCTATGAAACATTCAAGGCATCCATGCTTTGAAAGAAAAAGATAATAATAATTCAATCTCATTAGAACACAAAAAGGTTCAGTCTTTCAAAGTCCATTCAATTTCCCAGCAAACCAACATCCCAAAAGCAATATAAAATCACATATCACAAAGTTTACTAAATATCTGATAATCCTTAATCACGCAAACTTCTTTAACAATCAGCAAGATGAAGTTGGGATTCCACCAATCAAACAAATACCTACTCTATCATCCCAAGTGCAGCCGGGTGCACCAACATCAAATCAACTTTCTACTATCTTAGATAACACTTAGCTCACCATACCCGTGCCCACCACAGAAGTCAATGCGTCTTCTAAATCCAGAGAAGTTTCAAGCTCATCTTCACTTTGTTAGTTTTCATCCGAGATTTCACCGGAAACGTCGAGTTGCAGGGCTACTAGAGTCGGTGCCTCGCGGGGCTGTTGAAGTCGGTGCTGCACGATGCTGGAATCGGTGAGTCACGGGGCTGCTACTGTCGGTGTGAGATAGGGCTGCTAGAGGCACGAGGCTGCTGGAGTCGACGAGTTACGGGGCTGCTGGAATCAGCGAGGCTGGAGCCGGCGAGTCGCAGAGGAGGTGCTATGGCACTGGAAAGAACGAGAGAGAGATGACTTAGTTTAGGTTTTAGGTGAGGTTTTTGGAGATTATTTTGTTTATATAGTATAGAAAAATTATGTGAATTTTTAATATATTAAAATTTTTTATAATCACCCGTAAAATTACTTATAAGTATTTAAACTTTATTTGTTTTCATATGTATCATAATTACTTGTTAATTACTTGTCACTATCTAAAAATGTAAGAAATATGTAATATAATCAAAACAACGATTGACAAATATGAAGAAAATATGGGTTTGACTTTCATATTAATGTTATAGTTGTCAATTTTTTAAAAAAAGGCCAAATAAAAAAATACAAAGTGATCACTACAAGAATTTTAAAAATATTTGTCGCTTTACATTTTGTATATTTGCCGGTTTTCAAAAATGCACTCAAATATAATCTTTCTCCACAAGTCAAACCCGCCTCTTTCAAATATTTATCGCTTAATGATTTCCCTTAATTTACACATTTGCCACTCCTATAAAAGCACAAATATTTTCTTTTTTCTTGCCCCAGCCGCTCAAAGTGAAATTCATCTCTTCAACATTTTAAGCTCTGTTCTCTGCGTTTACCATTTTCATCTCTTCAACTTTTGCCATATCAGTTGGTGGCGTGTAAGTAGTTTTCTCGACTATCTTTTCTGTTGTTAGTATTTCGGCATTTGTGACATTGAATCGGAATAGATGACACCATTTCATTTGGTGAAACATTTGGTGGAGCCTCCGATGTGGGCCAACACACTCATTTTCTTCATCGTGTCTTAGTGGTCTCCTCTTCTTCGCTCACCATAGCAGTTCCTATTTGCCATGACTTCTGATTCATGTTCCTTTCATTGCTTATCAACTTTCTCTTTTTCTATTCACAGCAGGTCTCTCATGATCTCTCATTTTCTCTTCTTGATTTTTGATATTTTATCTTTCTCTCCAAAATCTCTCTCTGAAAGCTCTCTCTTCGTCTATTTGGAAAAGTGTTCATGTATTTCTTTTCACTTTGTAAATTGGAGAAGTCTTGAGATGCTGATTTGTATATTAGGATTCCATTTGTTTTATCTTGTTTTTTTCTATATTTTATGTTGTATCATATCTTTTAGATTTGTTTATTATTTGTTTGGTGTTGATTTAGATTTGATAGGATCTTTCACATCTGATGTGTTTATGGGTATTTTCTGATGTGGCTACTCGAGAAATTGAAACTATTTAGTTCCAAGTCTGTTTCTATATTGGGGATTTTATTAGATAGAAATTCATTTTGTGCTCTTTTCATTGTTAAGAAAGTATCCAAGGATTAAAAAAGAAAATGTTAATATCCGCTTGAACTATTGTTCAGTGCTTGACCTAATTTGAAGAGTTTGTAACTACTTGCTAATTGGGACCACATGATACGTAAATTTGATATTGTTTTCCCTTTCCATGAGTATTTTATGCAACTAGATGTGTTTTGTATTTTTTTTTTTAGTTTATGAGATGTTGTTATGGGTTTTGTACATAAGAAAAGTAAGGAGGAGAAAATGGCAAAAAAATTTGGTATGGGTAGTCTGTTGAGGACTACCAACTAATCTAACAAACCAAGATACAAAGCCATAGCAGACCATTTTGCTGAGGATAATGTTGAGAAGCTCCACAAGATATACTTTCAGATTATTCAATTTCATTCTTCTCCTCTTTCCATGAATATTTCGAGTATCTTTCTTTTGTTTTAGCTCGCTGAGTTTTTATTTTGAATTTATTGTCCAGGAAAATATGAACATGACAAAACTTCTTCAAGATAGATAGTAGCCTTTGCGATCTAATTTTCTGTTATGCCCATTAAATGTTGTGCTTTATTTTTTTCTCTTCTCCTTTGCTGGTTATTCTCCTTTCCCATTAATTCTGGTTGGCAGTATAGTCATTGAATCACATGGAATTGAGTTACTGAAGTTGAGATTAATAATTTGTTTTGCTATTATAGGAACATAATTCAAGCCAAGATAGGTTATGTTTCACAACTTAGTTTGTAGCTCTTTTGTTCTCATAGTTTTTATGCACTGATATTTGTTGCTTTGTTAATTTTCAGCTAAAGGCACTTTAGCATGAGCTAGGATGTAAATATGGTTTACTTAAAGCGATAAAATTGATGGTAAAAG